>JAODAL010004080.1:0-162349 GCA_025379985.1 Phyllomedusa bahiana
TTAACAAATTTAGACCCACATACGGGGCCCAATTTCCAAAATTTGGATTATTCCTTTTTCCGGAGTGGTTGACCAAAAACACACCAAGGGACGTTGTAATAGTTCTCTGTATCTACTTTTGGTTCTCTTTCTCTACTTTCAGGATTCATGTGAAAATATGATGTAGCTTTAGGTCAAGCTTATACAGAAATATAGAAACTTCTGAACCATTAACAAGCTTTTAAGCACCTGTGTACATTACCTGATTGCCAAATTATCTCAAATTCAAGGCCATAATTACCGTCTCCAGGAGTGGTCGACCGACAACGATCACACCAAGAGTGCAGTATATAATAGTTATCTTTATTTTTGTTTCTACTCATCCACTTTTAGGACTTGTGTGAAAATCTGGTGTAGTTTATGCAGAAATACAGAGAATTCTAAAGGGTTGCCAACTCATTTCAATGGGCTCCTTGTAATACTTTACTTCCCCTGCAGGCTGAGCTGCTTCATTCAATGTTGTTGTCCACGCTACAAGCATGAATGTTTAACATATGTAGGTCCTGATGTAACAAGATGCTCTCCAGTTACCTGCTCCCCATGGCTCTTGGTTTTCTGCTACAATTTTTATTGGCTAAACATGCATGTTCTCTTTTTTCCACTTAAAAGGATCAGTACAATAGGATTCTAAGTGTTTCTAAAAATGATGTAATTCATCTCCTCTGCGTATAATAGAAGCATCCATTCATTAACACCTTTGCGCTATCTGATGTAAAGTGCAGCTAAAGACTCATTTGTGCAAAGTTCAAGGTTTTCTTGTATTAAGTAAATATATTTATTGGATTGAATTATGTCTATGCGTCTTTATGGTAACTGGTATACTTACACTGCACTTGCTCCCTTGCTGTGGGGCTACATACTTCATGATTCAAAAATAGTCAATAAGGGCATAAGTCACCAGCGTGAGAATAAGTGAACACTTTTGATGGTTACCATCCTTTGACATGAATTGGAGTATTCCCAACAGCTTCTGAAGGTCATGAAACACATATCAAGGTATTACAAAGCGGGCCCCCTTATTAACTTGACATGTTTGCATGGAGTATTGACTTACCAAATATTTTTCTATTATATGTTTTGAAGTTGCACAATGCACTTTATGTATAGTATGGTCAGGTAAATTGAGGTATCATGTAACCTGATGTTGATTACTTTTGTAGATTCTTACATCAAGTTGTTTTTCAGCCTTCTGTTATAGTCTCTTGGGGACCTATGTGATATAGGTATGTGATCATTTTAAAATTATTAATAAAATAAAGTATTTTTATGAAACACTGAATAGTATTTACAGCTATAATGTAGGTTTGTGTTCTGCAACAATGTTTAAGTAAGTGGTATTTGTCAAAGTAACATGCACTAAAATGCCAGGACCCAAGGCTTCCATGTAGAACATGGCCTAAGATGCATACTTTTCAGTTCTTCCGATTTTTCTAGAAGTCTTCTGGACACCGTATCAGAAAAGGAGTGGGGTTTAAACAAACCTCACCCAAAAGTTAGCATTTAGGGGGCATTTCTGATTGGTTCAGGGGAATTCCTGCGGTGGAGTAGACAGGGGTCAGCATGGACACCAATAATAAGCCTTAAAATGCTAAGAAAACAGAACCTCATTAAGCAATGCCAGGAAAAAATAAAATAAGTTATGCCCCCGAGAATGCAGTATGGCAAAAATGAAAAGTCCATAGGGACTAAGATGAGAAGAGATTCTTTAAATGAAGAGTTGTTGAACTGTATAATAATCACAAGATATTATTATTTATTTTGAAGCGCTATTAATTCCATGGTGCTGAATATTCAAAAGGGGTTTAAATATATAACATGAGACCAAAATTACTAACAAACTGGTACAAGGGAAAAGAGGACCCTGCCTGTGAGGGCTCACAATATACAAGGGACAGGGAAGGAGATGGATGGTAAGGGACAAACATGTTTCTATGGTATATAACTTTGTACTTGTCCAAGCACGGTGAAAGATCCAGCAGGTAAATTCACGTATCTTTATTCCATATTACAAACGTACAAACCATGAAAGACCTGCTTTTTAGCTTCAACGGGCGTTTCAGGTTCTCCAAACCCCCTTGTTCAAAGTTTTCCTGCTGGATTTTCACCGGTTTGCCAAGTACAAAATTGTATATTTATACCCATGGACTGTACATCCACAGGATCACGTTTGAAGCCCAGTTTCGAAACTTCACACATTTTTTTTAACCCCCTTGAGGGTGATGCTAATAAGACTTTTTTATCTTTTTATGGTATGTAGAAATTTTTATTGTAGGGTGTGCCATCCTGGGGAAAAGGGGTTTTATTCATTTTTGAAGGGTTTTTAAAGGTGAGGAAAACTATGTTTGGGGTAGTTAAAACAACGGGGTGCAGAGTAGAAACTTAGGGTGTTTTTAGGGGCAGACAAGGAAGAACAAGAAGAAGGGTTTTGTGGATTGGAATTGCAGAGGAAAATATCGGAAATTATGGGGGAGGGTGTATAAGGGGGTTTTTGTATTACACCCACCCAGCCTGGCAGGGGGCCATGTCAGGGTTAATTATTTCCAACAATTTATTTGCCTCACTTTCCACTCAGGTCCCCCACCACCACAAAAGGGGGTTTTTTACATTATCTATTTTTCAATAACACGACCATCGTAAAAAAAATTTTCCCCAAACCAAACCCCAAAAACCAACAAAAAACTAAAAAATTACAAAAAACTGTTAAGGAATAAAAATCACTAAATAAATTCCAATGTTATTCCCATACAGTGTCCATATACTTGTAGATACCAGTTGTAGAGAGGTGCTTTGAAGACTGGATAAGTGATTACAGTGCAGATAATCCATTGACTCTAATTGAAGATGTTCGCTTTTTTTTTCTTTACCACCTTGTTGAGTTAGCCATGGTGTCTTCTCATGACCATGACTCCTTGGAAATTTTTTGCCCATAACTTTGGCTCTTGTTTTCCATCACCTTCCCAACCTGTTTTGTATTCTCTACATAATCTTCCTATCTTGTTGCTTGTTAGTGTAGACATGAGGACCATTGACGCCGGTTGCGATCTTGCGTATCGGGGCCCCTGTACCAACGAATACCTCATATTTAACATTTTTACAGTATGTCATATTTCTTATCTTCCCCAAATGGGGGAGCAGAGTGTCCCTGTGTTTTGTTTTGGGACCCCCAAAAAGTGCTGTGCCCCGCCTAATCTAAATAGGGGGTGTCACTAATAAGTTTAAGCCAGCAGGTGACCACACGATCTGTATTTATGGCCCCCTCCTGTATCCCCTTTTATTTATATCAATTGTAGTACAGCAACCACCCCCTTATGCATGGAAGTATGTGAGTGGGTTTTTTGATTGTATTTTTTTGCATTTGTGCAACTCCCCCGCATTTTCTGATTTTTTAAAAGCTGGGTGAAAAAGGGTTTTAAAATTTAAAGTGCGTTTTTTTTTTATCTAATTTTCCCCTGCTTGGGTTTTGACTGCTGCCGCAATTAGTGACCTGTTTAAATTTTTCCCCTTGCATTAGACCCAAGTCCGCTACTGGGGGCAGTCAGTCCAGCCTTTTAGCTGTGAATATGGCCCAAAAAATTGCAGTGTTTTTTGAGAAGGCAATGTCCCATTTTTTGTATGTGTTTTATCCTGCTGCTTCCCCCAGTACTTTGTCTGCTGCCCCTGATGCCCTGCAAATATATTTTTTTTCCCCCAATGAAAAAAGCTGAGAAAAAATTTCCTATTGTAAAGTGCCCCCTTAGTGCAAGTTGCCCAAATTTTGAAAATGAAAAAGCAGGAAATCTAGTAGGGGTGCCGTAGCGCCCCCGCGGCAAAAATTTGCATGGGCCGCCATCTTTCAGTATGCCAGCCCCTTCAAAAAACCCCCAACCCCCCCCTCCCCCTAACGCATAACGGGTTTGGAAGAAAGCCCGGTAGTGGGCCCCTTTTAGCCAGGGGTTTCCCCCCCTAACAGGTAGTGCCCCTTACAGGCCGGAGTCCCCCCTTGTAGCCAAGTAGATGCCCCCTCTGTGCCCGGTAGAGCCAAAATTTTAGCCAGGTAGATGCCCCATGTTTCCAGGGAGGGGCCCCCCTTGTTACCAGGTGTGCCCCCATCTGTTAGCCAGGTAAGGCCCCCATCTTTAGCCCGGTAATGTCCCCCCGTTGCCAGGTAGTGCCCCCCCTTTTCCAGGTAGGCCCCCCCTTTTTGCCAGGTAGTGCCCCCATTGTTGCCAGGGGTAGCCCCCCTTGTTTTTCCAGGTGATGCCCCCATTGTTGCCGGTAGATGCCCCTCTGTTGCCCCGGGATGCCCCCTGTTGCCCGGAATGTCCCCTCTGTTGCCAGGTAGATGTCCCCCCCTTTTTGCCAGGAGTGCCCCTTTTTGCCAGGGAAAATTTTCCCCCTTTTTATCCAGTTGATGCCCCCTTGTTTCCAGTAGTGCCCCCACTGTTGCCCGGTAGTGCCCCCTCTGTTCCCGGTAATGTCCCCTTGTTTTTTAGGGGGGGGGTTGCCCCCCTTTTTTTCCAGGTAGTGCCCCCCCTTTCCGGGAGTGCCCCTTTTTTGCCGGGAATTCCCCTCTGTTGCCAGTAGTGCCCCCCTTTTTTGCCCCGGTAGAGCCCCCCCTGTTGCCAGGATGCCCCCTTTTGCCGGTAGTGCCCCTCTGTTCCAGATGTTCCCCTTTGTTGCCAGGGAGTGCCCCCTCTGTTGCCAAGTAGTGCCCCCCTGTTGCCAGGTTTTTTGTGTCCCCCTGTTGCCAGGTAGATGCCCCTCTGTTTTCCAGTAGATTTCCCCTCTTTGCCAGGTAGTCCCCCTCTGTTGCCCGGTAGAGCCCCCCAAGAATAAAAATAAAATAATAAAAACCACTTACCTCCCAGGCTCCTGCAGCAGGGCCCCCCGGGACGATCTCCTCAGCGGCGCAGGGGGAAGTGAGAGCAGCCGCGCGTCACTTCCCCCTGCGCCGCTGACCTGTATGCACGGCGCGCACAGACGCCGTACATACAGGGGGAGGAGGGGAGGGAGCGATCCCTCCTGCCTCCTCCCCGCACAGTGAGACCGGGGGGCGGGTGAGCCCGCTGCGGCCGGCTTCACCCCTGTAGGAGCTCCGGCGGCGAAGAGTAGCGCACCACGCTACTCTTGCGCCGCGGTAATTTAAAGGACCCCCGCCGCCTGCATCCGGCGGGGGGAAATTTCCCAACTCCCCCGGGAGGGCGGGGGGGACCCCAAATAGCGGGACCCCCCCGCCAAAAAACGGGAGAGTTTGGCATGTATCCCTTTAGTGTCTTTACAGAAAATAATTGCCCCCTACGCCCCTCCCCCCCACCGTTATAATGCCCCTATAGCGTACATCTGCAAATTTATAGTGCCTCCCTACACAGAAAGTCAGTGTTCCAGATACAGGCACTTCAGGCCTATAATTGTGTATGGGGGAGTTTTAGTACTTTATTGTGATCAATTAAATCAGGACACAAGGGGGCATCAGGGCATGATGAAAAATAGAAGAAAGGAAGCATACTTCCCCCCTGAACTCTGTTGTTCGGTCACCGCAGCTGCCCCAGTAATGATGCCAGGATCACCAGGACAGCTATGGCGATTGAATGACAACCTCTGGGAGGTAAGAAAGCTTCTTTTCTTTCATTTTTCATGATGCGTTTTAACCATTGGAACACCCCTTTAATGTGCTATCATATCTGTGGCACAGAACTTTATCTCTGACATAAGATATCACACTGGAGCAAGCTATCTCTGCCAACTATTCTTTGCTACATCTACATCTGCTTCTGAATCTGCCTTCCCAGCATTGCCTATTTCTTCACACTACACTACCTGTTTTACTTGACCATTGCTTATGTTTATAACAGCATTTAGGAAGTTGAGCAATAGACACCAGTTCCATACATTACATACAAAAAGCCCTTCAGACATTATGAGGCTAATTTTGGGGATTTTACCTATCTAAAGGGAGGATCTACCTATCTGCTTGCCTAATTTGAGGGGCTACCTACTATATGAGGCATCTACCTACCTACGACAATGGGGGTATACTTACCTACTAGTGGCACAAATGTAGGCACATTTACTGTTTGGAGGTACTATAAGGGGCCGTTCTCATGGCGTATTCTGGTAGTGATTGGAGCCGTACTGCGCGGTCTTTGCGCTGCAGTACGGCTCCAATCAGTACCAGTAACTACGGTCATCCACAATTCTCATAGGCTAGGTTCACACGGTGTATTTGCAGGGCGTAATTACGCCCCGCAATTACGCCGTGTGGCCGGGGGAGGGAGCGGGGGGCTGCACCTCGCCGGACCAGAGACTTGCATTACCCGTGGCGCGTATACGCCACTGGTAATTCACCTGTGAATTATCTCCCCCCTTGGCATAAAGCGCCGAGCAGGGAGAAGGAACGTAATCCATAGTTCTCTATAGAACTGTGGATTACCGTAATGACTGGGACGTTGTCAGCCCAATAATTTTGCGCACTCCGGCGCGTAATTACGGACTGAAATACGTCCAGTTTTAAGCCGTGTGAACATAGCCATAGAGAACAGTGGATTCCGTCGCACCTCCCCGCTCGGTGAATCCGCCGGGCGGGGAGAAAGTGACATGCACATTATCCGGCGGAATACGGGAATAGGCAGTAGGACGGGAACTTGTGTATGCGACAAATTCTTTGGAGGGGGTCATGGGTGGAAGAAGTCGTCATGATAGTCTGAAAGAAAAAGGAAAAAAACACTCATGAGAGAAGACGTCACCAATGAGTCACTGGATGGAATTGAACTGCAATTTTATATATATATATACACACTCACCGGCCACTTTATTAGGTACACCATGCTAGTAACGGGTTGGACCCCCTTTTGCCTTCAGAACTGCCTCAATTCTTCGTGGCATAGATTCAAAAAGGTGTTGCAACGATGTCAATTGGTACCAAGGGGCCCAAAGAGTGCCAAGAAAATATTCCCCAACCATGACACCACCACCCCCAAAGCCATGAACGTTGATACAAGGCAGGATGGATCCATGCTTTCATGTTGTTGACGCCAAATTCTGACCCTACCATCCGAATGTCGCAGCAGAAATCGAGACTCATCAGACCAGGCAACTTTTTTCCCAATCTTCTACGTCCAATTTCGATGAGCTTGGGCAAATTGGACCTCATTTTCCCTGTTCTAGCTGAAAGGAATGGAAACCCGGTGTGGTCTTCTGCTGCTGTAGCCCATCTGCCTCAAAGTTCGCCGTACTGTGCGTTCAGAGATGTTTCTTCTGCCTACTTGGTTGTAACGGGTGGCTATTTGAGTCACTGTTGCCTTTCTATCAGCTCGAACCTTGCCCATTCTCCTTTTTACCTCTGGCATCAACAAGGGATTTCCGCCCCAGGGCTGCCGCTCACTGGATGCTTTTTCTTTTTCGGACCATTCTCTGTAAACCCTAGAGATGGTTGTGCGTGGAAAATCCCAGGAGATCAGCAGTTTCTGAAATACTCAGACCAGCCCTTCTGGCAAACCCAACAACCATGCCACGTTCAAAGGCACCAAAACACCTTTCTTCCCCATACTGATGCTCGGTTTGAACTGCAGGAGATTGTCTTGACCATGTCTACATGCCTAAATGCACTGAGTTGCCGCCATGTGATTGCTGATTAGAAATTAAGTGGGTTAAAGACAGTTTGGAAAAGGTGTACCTAATAAAGTGGCCGGTGAGTATATTTTATATATATATATATATATATATATATATATATATATATATATATATATTTGTGTTGTGTGTGTGTGTGTATGCACACTGGTATCTGCCACTATTTGATTACTGTATGGCAGTATTGATCTTAGTATAAAGATTTATACTCAGTAACATTACAATAGTATTATTAAGTGATTTGCGGTCATGTTGTGGCAGTTTTATTCAATCCTTGTATATTGTTATTGTTCTTACTGATTTGATCAATAACAGTGTAGTGGTATTAATCCCTATATGGTGATGATATCTGTCACATGTATGTTTGCTTCCCATTTACCCCACAAAGAATATACAATATAAAATTTATATTATATAATATATTATATATTATTATTATATATATTTTTTTTTTTTTTGGGGGGGGGGGGGTGAAAAGGCAATTTGGCTTAAGGAGCCCCCCAAAATTTGACGGCGCTTTAAAGGGCCCAAAAATGGTGCCTGCACTTTGGGGGCATATCCTACGAATATGCCCTCAAAGTGTTAGATGGAAACATCTCTTTAACATAAAGGTCTCTCCTCTGTTTGCCTATAGAGAGACATCTGTCAGTTAAAGGGAACCTGTCACATTTAACATGTTATCTGATTTGCTGGCGCCGGGTTTTAAAAAAAAGAAGGGGCGGCAGTTTTGGGTTTATTTTTTTGCCAAGATTCAATAAAATTTTTCTTTCCATTTAAAATCCCTGCTGATTGGGGGTAAGGAGTCCTGGGGCGGTGTTATCAGTGATTTAAGCTTTTTTTTGGTGGGCAATACAGAGAAAACACCACCCCCCCTTTAATCCCTTTGAGGGGTTTTGTATGAAGGCATTTAAATTTTTTGTCCTTCCCTTTCGTGTCCTCAAAAGGGGGGAAAGTATAATTTTTTTTTGAACTTCATAACAATAACCCAGCAGTTTACCTCACCCTGCCTTCCCCACAGTGTGCTCATTCTAGTCAAAAAAGCGTTTTTGGAAAGAACTGTGAGTAGCTACAATGTGCTAGTGGTTTTAAAAATTTTGCCTTTCAGCATAGAGGTCCTAGGGCAAATTCCTTATATGAGTTGTTGGGTCCCGCTCCAATAACCAAAACTGCTCACTCCTGCTCCTTTTTATTCAATCTCTCTGCTCCTTTTTTCAATCTGTTTAGGTTCCTGCCCTAATACCCAAACTCTTGGCTAATGCGCCTATCTATCAACCTCCGGGGTGTGTCCTAAACCTTTTCTCGCTCCTGTCCCATATATAATCTCTTGGTCCTATAATCAATTGCTCAGCTCCTGTCCCTTTTTACCAATCTGTCGACTCCTTCCATATACCTCTGCTCGGCTCCTGCTCCTATATACCAATCTGCTCGGCCCGCTCCTAATACCAATTTTTGTCGGTCCCGCCCTATATCTAATCTGCCTGTTCCTGCCCTAAAACAAATCTGCTCAGTCCCTGCCCCATATACTAATCTGCTTGTCTCCTATAACCTACTGCTCAGTTTTTTTCCCTATACATAAACTGCGTCTCCCTTTTTCCCTTACCGGGCCCCCTCCTAAAAACAATCTGCTCGGCCCTGTTCCTATTACCAATTGCTAGCCCTGCCCTATACTAATCGTTGTCTCCTGTATAACAATCTTTCCGGTCCCAAAATCAATCTCTCGGCTTTCCCTAAATGACAATCATGGGTCCTATCCTATATCCAATCTGCTCAGCTCCTGCTCCTATATATCAATCTGCTTGTTTTCCCCTTTTTCCAATCTACTCGGTCCCTGCTCCCGTATTCAACGCTCAGTCCCCCGCCCAAATACCAAAATACTCGACTCCTGCCCCTTTTACCAATTTTCTCGACTCCGCTCCTAAAACCAATTACTTCGGGGCCTATATACCAATCTACTCGGCTCCTATATACCAATCTGCTCGGCTCCTGCTCCTATATACCAATCTACTCGGCTCCTATAAACCAATCTGCTCGGCTCCTGCTCCTATAAAAAAAATCGCTCGGCCCTGCTCCTTAAAAAAAAATCGTCGGCTCCTGTATACCAATCTGCTCAGCTCCTACTCCTATAACTAAATTCTTTTCCCCCTAATACCCCTCTGCTGACTCCCATATACCAAACTACTCGGCTGCTATCCATATCCAAACTGCCGTCCTGCTCCTATATACCAATCTGCTCGGCTCCTGCTCCTATATACCAATCTGCTCGGCTCCTGCTCCTATATACCAATCTGCTCGGCTCCTGCTCCTATATACCAATCTGCTCGGCTCCTGCTCCTATATACCAATCTGCTCGGCTCCTGCTCCTATATACCAATCTGCTTGTCTCGTATATACCAATCTACTCGGCTCCTGCTCCTATATACCAATCTGCTCAGCTCCTATATACTAATCTGCTTGTCTTCTATATACCAATATCTCCCCCTCCTGCTCCTAAAAACCAATCATCGGGCCCCACTCCTATATACAATTACTCGCTCCCACCCCTATATACCAAACTGTGCCCTGCTCCCTTTTACCAATCTGTTTGGCTCCCGCTCCGTTTCAATCTGCTCGGGCTCCTCCCCTTTAAAACCAATCGCTGGTTTTGTCCATATCCAAATTTCTCGGTCCCTCCTATATACCAAAACTGCTCGGGTCCTGCCCTATTACCATCTGCTCTTCCTGTCCTATACACTAAACTGCTTGTTCCCCCAATACCAAATTTCTCAGCTCCCGCTTTTAATACTAATCTGCTAGTCTCTTATATGCCAATCTGCTCGGCTCCTGCTCCTATAACCAACTCCATCCTGCTCCTTTATAATCTGCTTGTCTCCTTTTAACCAAACCACGGCTCCCATATAAAATCTGCTTGGTCCTGTCCCATATCAAAATTTTCAGCTCCCTCCTTATGGGAATAGGAGACAAGCAGATTAGCATATAGGGCAGGAGAAGCAGTTTATATATAGGAAAAGGGGCAGATTGGTAACAGGGAACAAGCAGATTATTTAAAAAGGGCAGGAGCCGAGCAGCGGGATACGGGACAGGCAGTTATAAAATGGGAGCAGGGCTGAGGAGATTTGGTATTGGAGACAAACAGATTAGCAATCTCTCCTCCTGTCATATATACATCTGCTTGTCTCCCATTACCAATTACTCGGGCTCCTACTCCTATAACCAAATTTTCGGCCCTACCCTAATACCCAAACACTCCTCCGCTCCGTATACCAAACTGCCGTCCCGCTCCGATTTAAAACCCCTGCTCGGGGGCCCGTTCCCCCAAAACCAACTGCTCAGCCCCCTGCTCCTATATACTAATCTGCTTGTCTCCTGTATAACAATCCCTCCGCTCCCCCTATATCAATCTGCCGGCTCCGCCCTTAAACCAATCTCTAGGGGTCCTATCCTTCCAATCTGCTCGGCTCCTGCTCCTGTATACCAATCTGCTTGTTCCTATATACCAAACTACTGGGTCCTGCTCCTGTATATTTAACTCCGGCTCCTGCTCCATATACCAATCTACCGGGTCCTCTCCTATTCAATCTACCGGCTCCTATTACCAATCATCGCTCCTAAAACCAATTGCTCGGCTCCATAAACCCAAACTGCTCGGCTCCTGCTCCTATTAAAACCATCTGCCCGCTCCTGCACCCATAAACCAATTTCTCGGTCCTGCTCCTTAAACCAATTGTCGGTCCTGTAACCCAAACGCTCAGTCCCACTCCTAATTTCAATCTGCTTTTCTCCTATACCCTCTGCCTCGGGTTTTCCCAAACCAATCAATCGGCTGCTCCCTATATACCAATCTGCTCGGGTCCGCCCAATCCAAACTGCCGGGTCCTGCTCCCATATACCATCTGCTCGCTCCGCTCCTATATACCATCTGTCGTCCCCTCCCAAAAAACCAAACTGCTTTTTCGTATTACCAAATCTACTTTGGGCCCTCTCCTAATACCAATCTGCTTTAGCTCCTATATACAAAACTGTTTTTCTATATACCAAATCTCGTCCTGCTCCCTATTAAAACCCAAACTACTCGGTCCTACTCCTTAACCAATCTACTCGGCTCCTACTCCTATATACCCCTCTGCTCGGTCCCGCTCCTATAACCAAATTTCTGGCTCCTGCTCCATATACAAACGCCGGCCCTGCTCCTATATTCCAACTGCTCGGCTCCCCGCTCCTATATACCAAAACTGCTGGCCCTCTCCTATTACCCAAACTCTCGGCTCCCTGCTCCCTATATACCAAATTTCTCGGGTCCTGCCCTATAACCAAACTTCGGGTCCTCTCCTATTACCAATCTGCTCCTTTTCCCGCTCCTATACATAAACTCTTTTTCTCCTATAATACCTCTGCTCAGTCCTGCTTTATATACAAACGCTATCTCTTATATGCCAATCTGTTGGCCCCTGCTCCTATATCCAATTGCTCACTCCTGCTCCTATATAATTAAACTGCTTGCCCCCGTATACCCCAAAGCACGGCTCCCCATATTAAATCGTTGGCTCCCCCTCCTATATCAATCTACTCAGTCCGCCCATTGGGGATATGGAGACAAGCAGATTAGCATATAGGAGCAAGAGCCGAGCGATTGGTATATGGAGAAAGCAATTGTTTAAAAAGGAAGGAGCCCCAGAGATTGGGATTAGGAGAAAAAGAATTTGTTATAGAGCGGGGCCGAGCGATTGGGATACAGGGGACAGGAATTTTGATAGGAGCAGGGCTGAGCAGATTGGGTATAAGGAACAAGAATTAGCAATCTGCCCAAACCCCGCTATTATACTTACCTTTTCCCCATATACCCAAACTGCTCAGCCCTCTCCTTTTTACTAATCGTTGTTCCCGTTTCCAATCCTCGGCTTCTGCTCCCTAAATTCAAACTGCTCAGCCCTGCCCTATAACTAATCTGTTGTCTCCGTAAACCAAACTACTGGTTCTCCCATATTTTAATTGTCAGCCCTGCTCCATATACTAATGTTGTCTCCTATAACCAATCTGCTCGCTCCTGCTCCTTAAAAATAAATCTTTTTTGTTCCTATTACCATCTGCTCAGTCCTTTTAAATAATCTGGTGTCTTCTATATTTCCCAAAATTTTTCGGCTCCTGCTTCCCATATACCAATCACTCTCCACTCCTATTACCAAAACTGCTGGTCCTGCTCCATAACCAAACTGCTCGCCCTGCTGATAACCAATCTGCTCGGCTCCTGCTCCTATATACCAATCTCCAGCTCCTGCTCCCATATACCAATGCTCAGCTCCCCGCCCTTAACACAATTCTTTTTCTCCTATTACCAAACTGCTCAGCTCCCCGCTTTTTATATACAACTGTGTCCCTTTTTATGCCAAACGTTGGCTCCTGCCCTTATAATTTTCCCTCGCCAGCTCCCTGTTCCTATTACTAATTGCTTTTTCCCCGTATACCATCTGCACGGCTCCTATATATAAATCTGCTTGGCTCCTGCTCCTAAGCCAAAATTTTCAGCTCCTGCCCTAAAATGGTATATAGAAAACAAGCAGATTAGCAAAAAGGGGCAGGAGCCCAAGATTGGTATATAGGAGACAACTTAGAAATAGGACGGAGCCGAGCAATTGGTATATAGGAACAAAGATAGTATAAGGAGCGGGGCCGAGGGAGATTTGGGATATAGGGACAAGCAAATTGTAATAGAGAGGGCCGAGCAAATTGGTAACCCGGGGAAAAAGCAGATTAGTAATGGGAGAAGTGAGGGGGATTGGTATTAGGAGACAAGCAGATTTGCAATCTGCTACTCCTGCTTTAATATATTATCTCTTGTCTCCATTTCCAAAATGTCACCCTCCCTATATACTAATCTCTTGTCTCTGTATACCAAACTATCGGTTTGCTCCCATAGTCAATTGTCGTCCTGCCCTTAACAAAACCCCTTGTCTCCTGTAAACCCAAACTATCGCTTCTGCTCCATATGTCAATCTGCCAGCTCCTGCTCCTTTATAAACTGCTTGTCTCCAATACCAATCTGCTCGGCTCCTATATACTAATCTGCTTTGCTCCCTATTACCAATCTCCAGTCCTATTATAAATCTTTTCTTCTATAACCAATTTCTCGGGTCTGCTCCATATTTCAATTGCCCCGGGGTTTTGCTCCTATACCAATCTGCTCTTCCTCTCCTATTTAAAACCCAACTGCTCAGCCTGCTCCTATACACTAAAATTTTTCTTGTCTTATAAAACCCAATTCTCAGCTCCTGCTTCTATATACTAATCTGCTAGTCTCCTATATACCAATCTGCTCAGCTCCTGCTCCTATATACTAATCTGCTTGTCTCCTATATACCAATCTGCTCAGCTCCTGCTCCTATATACTAATCTGCTTGTCTCCTATATACCAATCTACTCGGCTCCTGCTCCTATATACCAATCTGCTCAGCTCCTGCTCCTATATACCAATCTGCTTGTCTCCTATATACCAATCTGCTCGGCTCCTGCTCCTATATCCCAATCTGCTTTATAACATGCTGCTGGCAGTACGTGCAACGTAACAGGATCCCTTTAAGCTAAGCTTGGTGAGGACAAGCTGCCCATTGAAGCCATCTCCCACCATACACAGTAAGACATGGGAAGCTGCAGCTCTTCCATGCGCCCCTCAGGACGCAGGTTCTCTATGAACCCCACAGATTTGGTCAGTAATATATGTAGTGTTCAAAACCAGGAGAACCTCAGGGAAAAGTATGATGACAATTCTCTCCCGCGTCTCGGAGCCTCTTTGCGCTGACGCAGTCCGGACCCACATTCCCCATTGTAGCCCCGAGCACTGACCCGTGAAGAGCACCTGGGGCTCCTGTACCCGCTCTCTGTAGAGGCAGCGCCGCTCCAATACCCGCTCTCTATAGAGGCAGCGCCGCTCCTGTGCCCACTCTCTATAGAGGCAGCGCCGCTCCTGTGCCCGCTCTCTATAGAGGCAGCGCAGCTCCTGTGCCCGCTCTCTATAGAGGCAGCGCCGCTCCTGTGCCCGCTCTCTATAGGGGCAGCGCCGCTCCTGTGCCCGCTCTCTATAGAGGCAGCGCCGCTCCTGTGCCCGCTCTCTATAGAGGCAGCGCCGCTCCTGTGCCCGCTCTCTATAGAGGCAGCGCCGCTCCTGTGCCCGCTCTCTATAGAGGCAGCGCCGCTCCTGTGCCCGCTCTCTATAGAGGCAGCGCTGCTCCTGTGCCCGCTCTCTATAGGGGCAGCGTCGCTCCTGTGCCCGCTCTCTATAGAGGCAGAGCCGCTCCTATGCCCGCTCTCTATAGAGGCAGCGAGGCTCCTGTGCCCGCTCTCTATAGAGGCAGTGCCGCTCCTGTGCCCGCTCTCTCTAGAGGCAGCGCCTCTCCTGTGCCCGCTCTCTTTAGATGCAGCGCCGCTCCTGTACCCTCTCTCTATAGAGGCAGCGCCGCTCCAATACCCGATCTCTATAGAGGCAGCGCCGCTCCTGTGCCCGCTCTTTTTAGAGGCAGCGCTGCTCCTGTGCCCGCTCTCTATAGAGGCAGCGCGGCTCCTGTGCCCGCTCTCTATAGAGGCAGTGCCGCTCCTGTGCCCGCTCTCTGTAGAGGAGCAGGCCCTGTGCCCGCTCTCTATAGAGGCAGTGCCGCTCCTGTGCCCGCTCTCTTTAGAGGCAGCGCTGCACCTGTGCCCGCTCTCTGTAGAGGCAGCGCTGCACCTGTGCCCGCTCTCTGTAGAGGCAGTGCCGCTCCTGGTGCCGCTCTCTGTAGAGCAGCGCTGCAAACCCGTGCCCGCTCTCTGTAGGGCCCGCGCTGCTCCTGTGCCCGCTCTCTATAGGGTCAGCGTCGCTCCTGTGCCCGCTCTCTATAGAGGCACGCGGCTCCTGTGGGCCCCCTCTCTATAGAGGGAGCGCGGCTCCTGTTTCCCGCAAATCCTAATGAGGCAGCGCCGCACCTGTGCCCCTTCTCTATAGAGGCAGCGCTGCTCCTGTGCCCGCTCTCTATAGAGGCAGCGCGGCGCCTGTGCCCGCTCTCTATAGAGGCAGCGCGGCTCCTGTGCCCGCACTCTCTAGAGGCAGCGCTGCTCCTGTGCCCCTTCTTTATAGAGGCAGCGCTGCTCCTGTGCCCGCTCTCTATAGGGGCAGCGCTGCTCCTGTGCCCGCTCTCTATAGGGGCAGCGCTGCTCCTGTCCCGCTCTCTATAGGGAGCAGCGTCGCTCCTGTGCCGCTCTCTATAGAGGCAGCGCCGCTCCTGTGCCCGCTCTCTATAGGGGCAGCGCCGCTCCTGTGCCCGCTCTCTATAGGGGCAGCGCCGCTCCTGTACCCGCTCTCTATAGGGGCAGCGCCGCTCCTGTGACCGCTCTCTATACGGGCAGCGCAGCTCCTGTGCCCGCTTTTCTATAGGGGCAGCGCCCCTCCTGTGCCCGCTTTTCTATAGGGGCAGGCGCGCTCCTGTTTCCCGCTCTCTATAGGGGCAGCGCCGCTCCTGTGCCCGTCTCTATAGGGGCAAGGCCCCGTCCTGTACCCGCTCTCTATAGAGGCAGCGCCCCTCCTGTGCCCCGCTCTCTATAGAGGCAGCGCCGCTCCTGTGCCCACACTCTATAGGGGCAGCGCCGTCCACCCGCTCCCTTTTTTAGAGGCGCGCCGCTCCTGTGCCCGCTCTCTATAGAGTCAGCGCCGCTCCTGTGCCCGCTCTCTATAGAGGCAGCGCCGCTCCTGTGCCCGCTCTCTATAGGGGCAGCGCTGCTCCTGTGCCCGCCCCTCTTTTAAAGGGGCAGCGCCGCTCCTGTTTCCCGCTCTCTATAGGGGCAGCGCCGCTCCTGTGCCCACCTCTCTATAGGGCAAAAAAACGCTGCTTTCCCGTGCCCCCCTCTCTATAGAGGCAGCGCCGCTCCTGTGCCCGCTCTCTATAGGGGCAGCGCCGCTCCTGTGCCCGCTCTCTATAGAGGCAGCGCGGCTCCTGTGCCCGCTCTCTGTAGAGGCAGCGCTGCTCCTGTGCCCGCTCTCTATAGAGGCAGAGCAGCTCCTGTGCCCGCTCTCTATAGAGGCAGCGCGGCTCCTGTGCCCGCTCTCTGTAGAGGAAGCAGGCTCCTGTGCCCGCTCTCTATAGAGGCAGTGCCGCTCCTGTGCCCGCTCTCTGTAGAGGCAGCGCTGCACCTGTGCCCGCTCTCTGTAGAGGCAGCGCTGCACCTGTGCCCGCTCTCTGTAGAGGCAGTGCCGCTCCTGTGCCCGCTCTCTGTAGAGGCAGCGCTGCACCTGTGCCCGCTCTCTGTAGAGGCAGCGCTGCTCCTGTGCCCGCTCTCTATAGGGTCAGCGTCGCTCCTGTGCCCGCTCTCTATAGAGGCCCGTGCGGCCTCCTGTGCCCGCTCCCCTATAGAGGCAGCGCGGTCCTGTGCCCGCACTCTATAGAGCAGCGCTGCTCCTGGCCCTTCTTTATAGAGGGAGCGCTGCTCCTGTGCCCGCTCTCTATAGAGGCAGCGCGGCTCCGTGCCCCCCTTTTCTATAGAGGCAGTGCCGCTCCTGTGCCCGCTCTCTACAGAGGCAGCGCCGCTCCCGTGCCCACTCCTATAGGGGCAGCGCTGCTCCTGTGCCCCGCTCTCTATAGGGGCCAGTCGCTGCTTCCTGTCCCGCTCTCTATAGGGGCAGCGCGGCTCCTCTGGACGCTCTCTATAGGTGCAGCGCTGCACCTGTGCCCGCTCTCTATAGAGGCAGCGCCGCTCCTGTGCCCGCTCTCTATAAGGGCAGCGTCGCTCCTGTGCCCGCTCTCTATAGGGGCAGCGCTGCTCCTGTGCCCGCTCTCTATAGGGGCAGCGCCGCTCCTGTGCCCGCACTCTATAACCGCAGCGCAGCACCTGAGCCCGCTCACTATAGGGGCAGCGCCGCTCCTGTGCCCGCTCTCTATAGGGGCAGCGCCGCTCCTGTGCCCGCTCTCTATAGGGGCAGCGCGCCGCTCCTGTACCCGCTCTCTAAAGGGGCAGCGCCGCTCCTGTGCCCGCTCTCTATAGGGGCAGCGCCGCTCCTGTACCCACTCTCTATAGGGGCAGAGCCGCTCCTGTACCCGCTCTCTATAGGGGCAGCGCGGCTCCTATACTCGCTCTCTATAGGGGCAGAGCCGCTCCTGTGCCCGCTCTCTATAGAGGCAGCGCTGCTCCTGTGCCCGCTCTCTATAGGGGCAGCGCCGCTCCTGTGCCCGCTCTCTATAGGGGCAGCGCTGCTCCTGTGCCCGCTCTCTATAGGGGCAGCGCCGCTCCTGTGCCCGCTCTCTATGGAGGCAGCGCGGCTCCTGTGCCCGCTCTCTGTAGAGGCAGCGCGGCTCCTGTACCCGCTCTCTATAGGGCAGCGCCGCTCCTGTGCCCGCTCTTTATAAGGGGCAGCGCTGCTCCTGTGCCCACTCTCTATAGAGGCAGCGCTGCTCCTGTGCCGCTCTCTGTGAGGCAGCGCCGCTTTCCCGTGCCCGCTCTCTATAGGGGCAGCGCGGCTCCTATACTCGCTCTCTATAGGGGCAGCGCCGCCCCCTGTGCCCGCTCTCTGTAGAGGCAGCGCTGCTCCTGTGCCCGCTCTCTATAGGGGCAGCGCCGCTCCTGTGCCCGCTCTCTATAGGGGCAGCGCCGCTCCTGTGCCCGCTCTCTATAGAGGCAGCGCCGCTCCTGTGCCCGCTCTCAATAGAGACAGCGCCGCTCCTGTGCCCGCTCTCTATAGAGGCAGCGTCGCTCCTGTGCCCACTCTCTATGGGCAGGCGCTGTCTCTGCGCTCGCTCCCTATAGGGCAGCGCCGCTCCTGGCCCGCTCTCTATAGGGGGCAGCGCCGCTCCTGTGCCCGCTCTCTATAGAGGCAGCGCCGCTCCTGTACCCGCTCTCTATAGGGGCAGCGCTGCTCCTGTTCCCGCTCTCTATAGGGGCAGCGCTGCTCCTGTGCCCGCTCTCTATAGAGGCAGCGCCGCTCCTGTCCCCGCTCTCTGTAGAGGCAGCGCCGCTCCTGTGCCCGCTCTCTGTAGAGGCAGCGCTGCTCCTGTGCCCGCTCTCTATAGGGGGAGCGCCCCCTCCTGTACCCGCTCTCAATAGAGGCAGCGCCTCTCCTGTTCCCTCTATCTTTAGAGGCAGCGCTGCTCCTGTGCCCGCTCTCTATAGAGGAAGCGCTGCTCCTGTTCCCGCTCTCTATAGAGGCAGCGCCGCTCCTGTGCCACCACTCTATAGAGGCAGCGCTGCTCCTGTGCCCGCTCTCTCTAGAGGCAGCGCCGCTCCTGTGCCCGCTCTCTATAGAGGCAGCGCCGCTCCTGTGCCCGCTCTCTATAGGGCAGTGCCGCTCCTGTGCCCGCTCTCTATAGTGGCAGCGCTGCTCCTGTGCCCGCTCTCTATAGTGGCAGCGCCGCTCCTGTGCCCGCTCTCTATAGGGGCAGTGCTGCTCCTGTGCCCGCTCTCTATAGGGGCAGCGCTGCTCTGTCCCGCTCTCTTTTAGAGGCAGGCCCCCAGCTCCTGTGCTCGCTTTCTATAGAGGCAGCGCCCCTCCTGTGCCCGCTCTCTATAGGGGCAGCGCCGCTCCTGTGCCCGCTCCTATAGGGGCAGCGCCGCTCCTGTGCCCCCCTCTCTGTAAAAGGCAGCCCCCGCTCCTGTAACCCGCTCTCTATAGGGGCAGGGCCGCTCCTGTGCCCGCTCTCTATAGGGGCAGCGCCGCTCCTGTGCCCGCTCTCTATAGGGGCAGCGCCGCTCCTGTGCTCGCTTTCTATAGAGGCAGCGCCGCTCCTGTGCCCGCTCTCTATAGAGGCAGCGCCTGAGGCTCCTGTGCCCGCTCTCTATAGAGGCAGCACCTGAGGCTCCTGTGCCCGCTCTATATAGGGGCAGCGCTGCTCCTGTGCCCGCTCTCTATAGCGGCAGCACCTGAGGCTCCTGTGCCCGTTCTCTATAGGGGCAGCGCTGTTCCTGTGCCCGCTCTCTATAGGGGCAACGCCGCTCCTGTGCCCGCTCTCTATAGGGGCAGCGCCGCTCCTGTGCCCGCCCTCTCTAGCGGCAGCGCCGCTCCTGTGCCCGCTCTTTATAGGGGCAGCGCCGCTCCTGTGCCCACTCTCTATAGAGGCAGCGCCGCTCCTGTGCCCGCTCTCTCTAGAGGCAGCGCCGCTCCTGTGCCCGCTCTCTATAGGGGCAGCGCCGCTCCTGTGCCCGCTCTCTATAGGGGCAGCGCGGCTCCTGTGCCCGCTCTGTATCGGGGAAGCGCCGCTCCTGTGCCCGCTCTCTATAGAGGCAGTGCTGCTCCTGTGCCCGCTCTCTATAGGGGCAGCGCCGCTCCTTACCCGCTCCCTTTTGGGGCAGTGCCGCTCCCTGTGCCCTCGCTCTCTATAGGGGCAGCGCTGCTCCTGTGCCCGCTCCTCTATAGGGGGAGCACCTGAGGCTCCTGTGCCCGCTACTATAGGGGCAGCGCCGCTCCTGTACCCGCTCTCTATAGGGGCAGCGCCGCTCCTGTGCCCGCTCTCTATAGGGGCAGCGCCGCTCCTGTGCCCGCTCTCTATAGGGGCAGCACCTGAGGCTCCTGTTCCCGCTCTCTATAGGGGCAGTGCTGCCGCTATTGCCTCACCGCTCTGCACTTTCAGTTCACTGACTCAACTTCATCTCAGGCACCGGAAACCCGAGTAGTTTGAGCCGAGGTTTTCTTTGCATCAGAGAAAGAGGAATCGAGCGGAGGGAGGAGAGCAGCAGCGCGGGGCTCGGAAGGTTCCTCTCCCTCAGCCTGTCAGGGCCTGAGGTCCAGCCTGGGTGGGTGGGGAGTGCGGTGAAGGGGGTGCATGGAGGACGACATCTGGCTTCCCTTCCTGTAGACAAGTCCTAGGGCTGGGCAGCGTCTGCCGGGGACAGGCTCACCATGGACGATGTAAGTGACCCTCCAGCCTCTCACTAAGCACCCTCTCCATTGTCACCTGTTTCTCCAATTGCCAGCAGGATGCGCCGCTTAACCCTTTCCTCCCATAGGGATGCAGTGGGAAAGTAAACTTCAGCTGCAGGGTCTGGGATAAAGGGGGCACCAGTGTCAGGACTCGCAGCATTGTCATAGGGATACACGACTACCTCCCCAGGGTAGATGGGAAACAGTTAAGTAGGTGTCCCCTGCTGCTCACCGCAGAGCTATGTGCAGAGATGCTGAGCACAAGGAGCCGCCTGTCATCCTGCTCTGTGCCTGGCTGCAAATCTCAGGAAAGCAGCGACAACAGGGAACATTACAGAGCACAGTGAGGTCACCTCATTCCGAATATCCCTGCCTGGAGTACGCAGGGCTGCTCGTCTCTGCACACAAGGGGTTACTCCGCCAGCAGCTGTTGTCTGATTAAAAGTTTCCAGAACACTTTCACTCCAGTATCCGGGGACGGCCAGGAAACAAAGTATCCGATAGTGAAACTATCATCACTATAATAATATAAAATATTATCTCTACAAATCCTAATAATTGAAGCACTTTCCGTCAGGGATGACTATCATGAGGCAGCGACAGCCGCACTCGGAGAGCTAGAGGTTGCGGACCACTGCTGGACTGTTAGGGGATGTTCACACGGCGTGTTGGATCCGAAAAACGCCTCCAAAATCGCATCCAACAAGCAGCTGTGTGTTTGGATGCGTTTTGGCTGCAGCAGACAAGCGCCCTATAGTTTATTATAGGGCTCCTGCTGCATCAAATGGATCAAGAATTGACATGTATAGCATATGTATTGCCGCTTATTCTGTATAAATGTGAATTCACGCATATGGGTCAGAAAATTGGGAAGTCCTCCCTAGAGTCCATAAGCATGCAACAGTATATCAGACCCAACAGTTTAATGACTATAAAGCTTCCTTTATGCCATATATGCATAAAAAGTTACAGCAGTAACGGTCGTAGCGTGCTTCACAAAACATAGGTAAATACCTTCACGGGCGCTCTGCAGCGTTCAGTTAGATCGGAGTAGCTTGGACAAACCGGCCGAACGCATCCGTATGCATATATGGAATAAAGGAAGCTTTATAGTCTGATATACTGTTGCATGCTCAAGAATTGACATGACAATTTTTTGAATGGATCCGGAAGATGCATCAGAAAGATGCAAGTAAAACACACATTGGTGATCACTGGTCTGAACACCGATTCATGTTTTATAATGAAAGCAATGTAAATCACACTGCACCTTGTTAAAGGGGTTGTTTCACTACAAGGATTGCTTTTTATGTTAAAGATCTTGCAAAAACAAGTCACTTTGCAATATATGTCCATTAACAGTGTCCTACCTATTCCTAGATATCTCCTCTTGTATGGGCTGCATAAGTTCCTCATGTCGCTATAGCTACAGACCTATTCAATCTCGCCTGATAGGCTGCCAGCACTGGTTGCTATAGTTACAGACCTGGCTTCTACTGCAGCCTAGTGAAGCCAGTAAACACGCCCCCGAATGCAAAATTAAACCAAGAAAACAGGACTGAGGTAAGATGAATCAATGTAGTGAGACAACCCCTTTAAGGGCACATCCCCACGGCAGTGGACAAATACCGGCCGGTTTGCCGGCCGGTATTTGTCCGGTTTTGCGGCCGTCCCCACGGCCGCAGGGGGGACGGCTTTTCTCCGCGATGAGCGGAGAACAGCCCTCCCCCCTCCCATTGAGAAGCACAACTTCCGTCCGGAAACCGGACGGAAGATTGTGCTTCTACAATGTTTTGTCGCCGGACCGCAGGCGGCAAAACCGTCCGACGGCAAAAACCCGTGCAGTGGGGACTGCTGCACGGGTTTTCCATAGAGCACCATTGTGCTCATTTTCAGGCGGTCTGAAAAACCGGCCGAAAACCCTTGCCGTGGGGACATGCCCTAACTGTGTGTTTGGGTCTGTTTAGGGTTCAAAACACGCATCTAAAAACGGATCCCAACACAGAGTCAAAAACGAGCTCAGAAACCTCTCTGCTTTCTCCTGTACTTTAGGCTAAGTCTACACAGCAATGTTAAAATACCGTCAAAAATGCAATGGTATTTTAACACTGCTTTTACCGTGGTTTTTATTGCCCAAATTTTCGGATTTCCTGCCGGTACAGTACATGAGCTGCACACGAATCTAACTGGTATCTAGTGGAAGATAGAACATGTGCGGTGGCTTTAGTAGAAAACATGTAGACTACAGCACGGATTTTCTGTGTATTCAAAATACTGAATCCACTGAAATCCCAAGGAGATTCCAGTGCTGTGTAGACATAGCTCTATAGATTTCAGTGGGAGAGTCCCAACCACCTTCCCGTTCCAAACAGAAAGATTTTGAGGCTCGTTTTCAAGGGGAGACTCGGCACCTATCCAACATTGATAGCAAATCCTAATGATATGCCATTAGTGTCTATAGTGAGGCAACACCATTAAGGACAGTTTCACACAGGGCCGGGGCACCAGATAGGCAACCGCCTAGGGCGCCACTTCATCCCAGGCAGGAAAGGAGTGCAAGGAGGCATGGATGGGGCTGAATTTTCCTTTGGGGGCCGCTATGTGTCTGATTTGCCTAAAACACCGGAATATATTTTTCCAGGCCTGATTTCACACACACCAAAAAAATAAAATGTTAAAAAAAAAAATTTTGGGAAATTTTTTTTTTTTTTTTTTTTACCAAAAACAGCAGTAGCCAGATGTTAGCTGGAAGTCAACAGGCAAATATAAAATGTACTACTCCCGTTGCTTTTTTCTTTGTGGCACTTTATTTTTTTCCCACTTAAAGGAGTTTTGCCACGAAGTGAGTTACTTACCTCTTATCTGCTTAGGAGAGAAGATAAATAATGCATGCAGCATCATGAACGGCTGCAGGGATGAGATGGAGGGAGGTGAGCAGAGAGCGAGGAAGAAGGGAGCATCTGCAATGTTTATTCAAATAATTACATTACAACCAGTGGATTCTCTATACAGCAGGCAGCCTCATACACTGCACGTTCACCCCAGCCCATTGCAAGCTCCTTCATGTTCCTTATCATCAGATAAGAAGTGCAAACACGGCCAGATCCGCTCCGGTCAGTGTCCTGGTCATGTCTAATGTAAACTTTCAGGAAACTAAGGGGGACTGAGCAATGCTGTAGCTCTCACAAGCTTCACTTTTTTTAATTAATATATTTAGAAAAGTGATTAAATACCCATTTTGGAGGATCCCACGTCAACATTACATCATGGCAAAACCCCTTTAAGACCTGGTAAACAGAGATTCTGTTTGGAGCCTCCATCTCAGAAGCAGAACTGGACCCATGTAGTGATGGTGTAACGATTCCAACCCGGGTGGCTGGAAATGTACAGGTTGGGAGGATCCTCTGTGCTCACCGCAAGCGCAGATGGTGAATACAAGCAGTGGGTAGCCGAAGTGCAGGTGCTGGAGCGGAGACAGGGCACTGCAGATGTAGCCATAGAACGTATGCACAGTCCAGGTGTAGCAGGTGACCAGCTGGCACAGTCCAGGATGGAAGTAGACACTGGGTGTGGCAACAGGTATATGGCAAGCTGGTGCAGCAGTAGGTGTTCAGCAGGTAACGATGAACGTACAGGAAACATGACAGCGCCAGCAGCAGTACAGACGCCAAGGGCCCACACTCTTGTGCTGGAAAACACAGCAATGAACTGACAACCAGGCTAGGGCAGGAAGCTCCTTAAGACAGCAGAGGTCACAGGTCAATGGGCCGGACCAAGGAGCACAGTCTCTTAAATAGAGTGCAGTGCCAGGCACGCACCCCTAGAGGGAGCACGTGTGCGCACAGGACGCCAGGGAGCTGGAGGAAGCAGAGATGGTGAGGCTTCAGGAGTGGCAGGAGCCAGGACAGGTGTGTGCAAAGAGCCAGGGAATGTCGCAGCAGTGGCCGGCACACGAGAGACACGGGCACGCTGACAGTCCGTAGCAGGGACCGCGGCGTGAACCGTGACAGATGGATATGACTGGCACCTGATGGACCCGATTAACTACAATGAGGTCTGTCAAATTTCCGTTGTGGTAGTCGCTGCTTAAACAGGAAAAAATTAACCCAGCGTGTTGCGCTGTTAATGCCATTATTTTTTGGATGAATCTGCGATGGAGGTTCCTGACCAGAATCTCTGAGGTACATGTGAACCAGGCCTGAGGTGTGTTTTTTTGGCTCAGCATGTTGCGGGTAGCATTTTTCCAGGGAGTTTGTTGCTCTTTTCTCCTCTACAATGTGTTTGTTCTGCATCAAGGCTTGTTGTGTTGATGCAATTTTTTGGCAGTGATTTTCCACATTGCAAAATGTGAAGCAAAATGTGTGACAAGGCCCTAAAGAAGACAATTTAAAGTCTCCATTAGGGCCTGTTCACACTGGAGAAATTTATAAATATTGTGGTGTGAAATCATTCCACCTGTAATCTTTATCCTATTATATTTTATGGGACTCGTACACAGAAAAATCTGTCATTTGCACAGTGCCCATATGGGGGTTGACCCCCAGCTTTCCATGAATCCTGAATGGCCAAAATTACCATTGCATTGCAATGTAGAACATTATCCTATTTATATACTTCTAAGTTGAATGCCTAAGGTATATTTACACATGCCGGTTTTGTGGTATTATTTTAGCCTGGGTAGAATTTCTATGGTTACCTATATTTTGTATGACCAGAGTGTTTCTTGGTTGTACTTTTTCCAAATGGAGGGCAAAAAAAAACATAATTAGAGCACAGTGTCAGCTGTCATTGGTGGTTGTCACCCATCTGATAAGCACTTAGCAGGATAAGGGGATTTAAAAATGGCTGAAAATGATAATAATCCCGACTTTACACCTCTGGAACTTAAAGGGGTTTTACTCGCAGCAAGCCAGCAATGCATGTGAATTAGAAAGGCGGCCCTCCTCTCCATTCACTTCTATGGGAGCATCCAAACATAGCTCAGCACTGGTGAATTTACATCATGGTAAAACCCCCTTTAACGGGGTTGTCTCACCAGCCTGTCTAACAGAGCCACTGCCAGCTTCATCCTCACACTTTCTGTTTAGGCTGTGGGTGGTTCTATAGCAATGACTGGCATATCAGCTCTGCTATTCCTGTTACAGTGACAAAACTGCTGAAGGTTTTTAAACTGTAGTGCATAAGGTTAGAGTTCTAAATGGTTAAAGCTTGTCAGTAAGTAATGTAAACAAGCTCCTGTATTTCAAGATAAGGAACAGAGGAAGGAGTGATATCTCCAGCCTGACCACTGCTTCAGCTTGTTAGATCAAATGGAGAGCAGAGAGAGATGGGCAGTAACTAGTGAAACTTGTGTATGGATGAAGGAGATAAGATCTGCCCCTAACTCTGAAGAAATCCAGATTGAGAACAGCAATGTATTTGGTAATAGTCATCATTTACCTTTGCCTATATGTTGAAAGCTAATGAATGAAGTGAGAATACCCCCTTTAAATAGGACATGCCGGCGCTCCTGACACTCTGTTTTAGTAAATACTTGTATTCCTCACAAAATAACAGTTCTGCAGCATAATTGTAGGCCTGGTTCACATCTGTGTCAGAGAGCCTCCATCATAGATTCTGTTAAAAATTATGGGCGACATGTATGAATTCGAATGCGTACTTTTTTTTTTACTTTTTTTTACTTGGCGCCGACACCAGAGTTCTAAATAGATATAGAAGAATGTAGAATACGACAGATTTTTGCCGCATTACATAGAGCTTAGTGCGCCAAGCTTCGTATGAGCAAACTTGGCGTACTAAGCTCTATGTAATGCGCCAAAAATCTGTCGTATTCATCTCAATCTATTTAGAATGTGGTGTCGGCGCCAAGAAAAAAAAAAAAAAAAAAACAGTACGCATTGAATTCATACGTCGCCCTTTAAATGTTTAAATGCTGGGATTTGGATCCTGAGAGTGTAGAACAAAGATTTTTGGGCTTCAAAGGCTTAATGCCCCAATTTTGGGCGCATTACACTTATCCCCGTACAAAGTTTGGGGCCTTAACTTTTGTAATGCGCCAAAAATTTAATACTGGTTTCTACACCTTTTATACTATTTAGAAGGAGTGGGGGCGCCAATTAAAAAAAATAGCATTAAAATTTCATGCATGTCGCCCTATGATGGAAAAAAAACAGTGCAGCATACAGAACTATTTTTTCTATCAAATGATGGACGCCATGATGAGAATCAAATGGACCTCAATATAATTAATAGGGTCTTTTGTGCGCTGTTGGTGCCACATTAAACACCCGGTTTCACTTTATTTTCTTTTCTGTTTTACGACGGAACAAAAAAAAAGAGACCAGGCAGTTGTAAAACCTGGTGAGAACTCGCAGGGGCTTTTTCTTTGAAAACCTGGGGAACAGTCATTTTTGGGGCCTTGAAAGTTGGAATTTTTTGAGTATTTTGGGGGCTGATTTTTCCCCATGCGCTTATGCTGGGTTGGGATTTTCTTATCAGGGTTTGGGCTGAAAGGAGAGGTCACTATTTAGAGAAAAAACAAGGTGAAATAGAAAAGCATACATTTTAGAACATTTTAAAAAACAAAGCAAATAAAACATGAATGTGTCGTGCAATTTTTTATCGCACTACATATTTTCCCCCAAAAATAATGAATAATTAGAATCTTATCAACCTCCCTTTAAACTATATCTGCAAAAAACTAAAAGGTGAGATTTTCAGACTTGGGATAAGAAAAAGATAAAAAAAAAATTTAGGCACCAAAAACATTTTTTTTTTTTTTTGGGTTCCTTCCTTTTTAGGGGTTTGTCCCTAGAAAGTCTAATTTTTTTAAAATTCAATTTTTAAAAAAAAAATTTTTATTCATTATTTTAGAGGAATGAACAACAAGGTTATAAGGAAGATTTCATTTTTTTTATGAAGCATGCAAGTATTTACCAAACCCGACATGTCGGTAAAAGCAAAATGTCTTTTTGGGACTGGCTTTTCCCCAGAAACAGCCTGTGGGCTTGCCCAGATTTGCAGCTTTGTTTTAAAAGTGAAAGGGGATGGCTAAAACCAAAATTGTGAAATAGTGGGTTTTTTGTTTTTACCCAGTTTTTAAAAGGGTTTCTGCAAATTTTTTGTATAAAGGTAAAAAAATCTTTTAAAAGTATTTTGCTGTTTGATTTTCTTTTCTTTCAAAGTTGTGGTTTTATTTCTGGGTTTAAAGAAAAATTTAAAAATTTTTTAAATTTTGGGGGGTTAGGTTCCCCCTGTTTGTCCTTCAGCAGAGGAAAAGTTTGTTTTTTTTTTTCCCTTCTGACAAACTTTTAAAGGGGTGTTTTTTCATTAAATGGTTTAGAATAAGGGGGGAAGTAAAAACAAGCAACTTTGCTGGTGTCATTAGCAAAGTGTTTGACCAGTATTTATCTTCTTTTTTGGAAAAAACTTTTCCGTGCAGGTCCGGTAGGGTTCCCACCCTTGTTTTTTTTTTTAGGTTTAATAAATTCCCTTTGTTGGCCCCCCTAACGGCCTTTCACAAAAAACTTGCATTTTCCCCCCTTTCCCTCAGAATTGGGGCCCGAAACAATTTACTCTAAAGCTAGTTCCCTCTCAGACACTGCAGCTGCCCTTTTAAAAATTTAGAAAAAAAAGAATTGTGCCACGGTCCCTTATTGCCCTGCTTTTTTAAAAGGGGCCGACAAAAATTTCCCTTTTTTTTAAAGCTAATGTCCCTCACGGGGAATGCAGTACCCCCCCTACAATAGAAAACAGCGAATTATCGTTTGCTTATGAAAGGGAAGGGAACGGATCTGTGCTTGGATGGTTTAAAACTGTGAAAACCTCAGTGTGAGGATCAGTGTGAGTTATGAAGATGTTTAGACTGATGCGGGGCCCCTGTGGTATGTAAAAGCTCTTCAAAATAAGACGCAAAAGGGGGCGTTTGGGGGGGGGGGGGGGGACACACGGGGCCCGCATAACAGTGAAGGGGGGATGATGTCATCAGTTAAGAAACACCAGCGGGAGCGGAAAAAATCCCCCGGGTTTTCGGGAAAGGGGGCTAAGCTTTAAGAGAACAGCCCAAATGAAGGCGATAATTCCCTTTAACCCTTTGGCTCGTAACCTTCTGTCCACGTTTAACCCCTTCCCTACCCTGTTTCCCCCCCCCCCCCCAAAAGGATAGCTAGGGAAAAGAGGTGTAAGCCAATACTGCTGTAGAACCCACAGCTGCCGAAAGAAGGGAACCCAAAACTGGTGTGAAGAGAGGCGTTTGAAAAGCATAGGGAAAACACTTTTTTAAGTTCCAGAGTTTCAGGATTTTATTTAATCAGAAAACGAAACAAATTTGGTTTTACATGGGGTAGGTCACCCTTGTGCGGAAATCAAAAAAAAAAAATAAAAAATGGGAAACCCAAAAAGCGGGGGATATGGTTACGGGTTAAAGCAGTTCATACAAATATTAATATTTATGAATATTCTTATGACCTTTTTTTTTTACCAATTACTTGAAAAATATGTAACACTATAAATCAACCCAACCGAAAAAAGTCTTAAAGGGCCCCCTCCTTTGTTCATTTCTGGCTATTTTAGTGATAATTTGCAAGTCCTATGGAGAAGCCTATTGGAAAAACACAAGAAAAAAACAGGACATGGCACTGACCCAAA
This sequence comes from Phyllomedusa bahiana, assembly GCA_025379985.1. Classification (NCBI taxonomy): domain Eukaryota; kingdom Metazoa; phylum Chordata; class Amphibia; order Anura; family Hylidae; genus Phyllomedusa; species Phyllomedusa bahiana. The sequence goes on from JAODAL010004080.1 coordinate 29,156, forward strand.
AAAAGCATAACCAAAATCCCCTTTTGGAATTTTTTTTTACCCGATTGAAAGTAAAATGGATTGCAAAAAAATAAAAAAAATTTAAAAATACATTAAAATGAATTAAAAAGCCCAAAGTGTTTTTTTTTTTTCACAAAAACAGTGCTGTATGATATAAATCTATTGATAACAGTGTTTATGATGTTGTTAACTTTCTACAAATAACATGCAGGTGAACTGATAGAAGGGCGGGAAAAAAGTGGGGGAAATTCTGTTGTCGTGCTGTGTTTTCTGTGAATTTAATGAATTGTCCATCTGTTCAGACATTATTATATAAGGCTGGTTTCTCACAAGTAGAATATGGGAGCTTTTTTGTATCAGCCCGACTGGGCCCAATGCGAACTAAAAGATGATGGTTCTAAGTTTTTTCTGTTCTGTTAAAAACGTTTGTAAAAAACGCCCCAAAAACAATACTAAAACTGCTGGGGTTTTTTTTCAAATGTGACATTGACCCCAAAACGGTATAAAAAAACCCAAAAAGTGGTATAAGGAAGACATTTTACATTTTACTATTTCCTTTTACTTTCTTTCCACAGTGGGCAGTATTTTAAACCAAAACAAGTGTAAAAAAAAAAAACAGCACAAAAATGCTGCTAAATGCTGCGTGTGGGGATCTGGGCCCAAAGCAAGGTTTAGGCATGCCCACCTGCAGGGTTTTTTTGTCGGGGGTTTTTTCCGCCCGGTTGGCCCCCAAAAAAATTGAAAAAGCCAAACTTCCCTGGTTTCCGCCTGAATTTCCGTGTGGGGGGCGGGGGGGGCACTCGCCCCGGCCCCTAGATATTACCAGGGCGCGTTAGCCCTGGTAATTCAAATTGTCACTTATTCCCCCGGGGATTCGCCGACGGGAGGGAGACGTAATCCTAGTTTCTATGAGAATGTGGGTTACGTAATGCCTGGGGTATTCCGCCTAATTTTCCATCCGGCCGTAATTAGGATGAAATAGTCCCATTTTAAGCCCTTTGACTAGCCTTACAGTTCTTAGGCAAGGCGGGACAACTCCCTTTTTTGTTTCTCAGGCTGGGTCCACACATTGGGCGAATGTTAAAGGGTTTTTCACCCTTTTTTGGGTCAATGCACCTAATGGCCGGCTTGTGTTAATGCAAAAGTATGTGTTAGGGCTTGGGTTTGTAAGCTTTAACGCTTTTTTAAAGCCCAAAAATGGGGGGGGCCTTTTGGGGGGTGTCGACCACCCCCTATTAAAATTTGAACATATATGATTCGGGCCCGGAAAAGCTTGAATTACTGCTCGGGGCGGCAGGATCTTCTCAAAATGGGGCTGCTGGTCGTCGAAGTGAAGTTGATTTGCTGTTAGGGCAAAAAATGTCCAATGTTATTCAACTTACACCAGTGCAATAATAAAAAGTAATTTCTAATAATTATCAAACTGTATAAAATTAAATTATTTTAAATTTAATAAAAAATGTGATCATATAAAATTAAGATAAAAATATATAATATCCTAAAAATATAAAAATATCTCCAATAAAATGCATTTAAAATTAAAAGAATCTAAAACTAATTTTACATTAAATAACCCACTGATGTTGTTCAGATTTTTAAAATTTTAATTCTGACTACACTAAATTTGAAATGTATTTTTGCTGCTCTCACCCTTCATTCTACATGCTGCAAGAGCAAGCACACCGCAGGTTTTGCTGGGACTTGTGGTTCTCCAAGCAGGATCAGTACCATAGTTTCTATTCACTGAAATGCTATTCTAATGACTTTTCTCTTATTTCCAGCCTATCTATAGCCTTTATACATGTTACATGTATAGATTAGTAATGCGCCTAAGTTCCATAATGCGCCTAACACACGGTGAGGCGCGATGAACTTTACACACCATTTATGAACATACAATAAACACTTTCATACATTCAGACGTATTATACACTGAAAATGAGTCTTGACTATTCACTTTGACGCGCCTTCCTTTATACATGTCTCCCACTGTGTTTTTTCAACTGCATCAAAAACAGCAAAAAACAACAAAAAAAGCATGCATTTTTTAAATAATACATATTTTAGCTGTGCTCCAAATTAGTTTCATAACAAAAGCACCTGCATTAAAAAAAATACATGCATTTCTAGATGTGTTTTGAAATGCATGCAGTAACGTAACATGTAAACCCAGCCTAAAGGTGCTGGGTGCTCCCTCCGGACTGGAAGCTGACCACTGCTTCATAATTATCCAAAAAATAGCAACCGCTTTCTCTGATCGGTTACTTTGGGCAACAAAGAGAGTTTTAGACCTAGACAGTTTTCATACATGTGGCCCTTAGTTCTATGGGAGCTCGGGATATAGCTGAGTGATCTCCCATAGAAGTGAATGAGCTCCCATAGAAGTAAATGAGAAGAATGGCTACAAGCACCATGCTCCTCATTCTCATGCACGGTCGGCTCGCAGCTAGCCGACCATAGACTTTACTTCGTGGGAACACCCCTGTAACTGTGTTTATCATCACTGAAATCTGGCCAATATACACACATTTCGGTTGACTGACCCTTCTTCAGGCTTGAGAATATCAACGAAGTAGCAACCATGATGCTCGTCATACCCAACCACTCCGACCTTGCTGCTGCATTCATAGTGCGCTTTTCCCCCCAAAAATACAAAACTAACTTTATGTTTTTGACCTTTTTAAATTTTTACTGGGGTATATGGCCATGAATTCAGTGATCATTAAAAACAACTAAGGGCGTCCCCACGGCACGGGTTTTCAGACTGTTTTTCAGATGGTTTGCGGTTTTGCAGACTGTCTGAAAAACGCCCGCAAACAGACAACGGGGCTCTATGGCCGCCCGGAAAAAAAATTGAACATGACTTTTTCTGTCCGGTTTTTTCGAGGGAAATATGTGCATGTCAATGGGAAGGGGAGGGCTTTTCTCCACTATCGTGGAGAAAAGCCCCCCCCTCCCTACCCCCGGCCACCCCCCCCCCGCGGCCGTGGGGGGGCACAAAAACAACAAATACCGGCCGATAAACCGCCCGGGTATTTGTCCTTGCCGCGTGGGAACGTCCAAACAGCAATCGTGGACTGGGTGTGGTTTCTTTTTTCTCCAATAGACATACAGTCATATGAAAAATTTTGGGGCACCCCTATTTAACCCCAAAACTTTTTAAATTCTAAAATTTGGGGTTTGCAACAGCCATTTCAATTTGTATTCTAAAAAATAATATTTCACATTTTGTTTAGTGAATAAACCTCATTTCAATCCCGGGGAAAAATTACGGTCCATCGTTATTAGATATATCAAAAAATTAAAAGGGTGTTGCAAAACCCAAAATTTAGAACTAAAAAAGATTAAGATTAAAGGGTGCCCAAAAACTTTTTCATAGACTGTTTAAATAACTGGGTTTTCAGCACTGATGATTTAAACTTAAAAATATGAATGCAAAATACTAATCAGATCTGAAGTGAGTGAAAATGGCCTTTAGAGTCTAATGGCTATTTTCTAAAATTTAGAGGGACCCTGTCAGGTGGTTTATGCTGCCCTTATTGAGAGCAGGATGAGATAGATCAGGAGTGCACAAAATTTTCTGGTTCAAGAGCAAAATTGTCAAATTGTAACGTACCTCTCCCAGGAGCCGTAAAGGCCTTTTTCATCGGGTTTAAGCACCGCAATTAAAGCGTGTGGACGGGGCGGGGAGCGGGGGCTGGGACCCCGCCGGCCCATAGACAATCATTGCTAGAGGGGGCGTATATTCCCTAGAAAATGACCTGTCACTTTCTCCCCCCGCGGCGGATTGCCGACGGGGAGAGGAAAGTATTCCAAGTTCTCTATGACAACGTGGGTTACCTAAGGGGCGGGCCGTATTTCAGCCCGTAATTCGCACAGTACGCTGCAAATTACGGCCTGAAATACGTGCCCAAATAAGCCATGTGAACATAGCCTTAATCTTCCCCGTCGGTGACTTTTATGGCACTTTAATTGTAAATACCAAAAATGGCTGAGAGGTCTTTGCTCCACTTTCGGAACAACCAGAGATCAGAATGGGGTTCCCTATTTGGTTCTCCAGAAAGAGGATATGAGACGCCTGCTTTCATTGTAGTTTTGGAGATTAAGAAGGCTTTAAAACTATAATTTAAGAAAACACCACACAATGTAGCCCCCTTTCCCCAAAATGTTTTTTTTATTGAATTGCTCATTTGGGTCGCTTAAAATATTATATACAGCCCTGAAGTGCCAGCCGTACAGTGATCACTATAACAGTGCCAATCATACAATGCCCACTATAACCTTGCCACTATACAGGGCCCACTATAACCGTGCAAGCCATATAGTGCTCGTCACAACAGTGCCAGTCATATAGTGTCCACCATAACTGTGCCAGCCATAAAGTGGCAATCTTTAAAAGTGCCACCCCAAACATCTCATCACAAAAGGCCACCAAAATAGTGCCCACCATACAGTGTACGTCACAACAGTACCAGCTTTACAGTGACCACCACAACAGTGCCATCAGTTGAATGCAGCTGTCAATAGATGAATAATACTTTGTGATATACGAGGACAGAGACAAAGCATGTTTGCATTCTCATGGCTGGTGAAATGAGATCGTGGCAGAACCCCTTTAAGAGACAGTGAGAGTCCTGCTTACCCCGCCCATATACAGTGATTGACAGCTTTCCTTGTATCAGTATGTACAAAGCAAACTGTTAATCACTTTATATGGGTGGTAAATGTGGTGCTTTCAGTTTCACTTTTAAGATTTTCTCTGCTTTTTATGCAGAACTTGGTCTTCAAATCATATAAACCTATATGTCACAGAGCTCAGTTTTCCTCCCTACTTTACATCCTGCTCTCAGATAAGATACGAGAAACCACCTGACAGGTTCCCTTTACCCCTTAGAGAGCCTGTCATTTAAGAAATAAACATGCTGCAAGAAAATTTTATAAAATGAAAAATGTAACAGTACCCACCTGTTAACTCCACTTCTCTAATAGTGGTTGTGTACCTAACCTTATTTTGGCACTAGATTGCTGAAAAATGGACGAAATTTTGGAAAAAAAATAAAAAAGTGGGCGTGAGTGCCAATGTTCCGTATTGTATAAAACGGACCATAGATGTTTGTTATATTTTAAGCATATATGTTCAGTGATTTTACTGGCGCATACACCTTCAGTGCAGTAAACACAGCCTTAGTTGCCAACCAAACAGGAGCCCAAAAATAACCTCTTACATATGTCCTTAGAAATTGCCTTCCCCATAAATTGTCTGCCATATTATTATTTAGGGCCTTCTTATTTTTACTTAATGCAACCAAATGTAAAATGTTGGCATAACGATGTACACCTTGAAGGTCTGCTGTCACATCAATGGTCTGTAATCTTGGACTCTGTAGATGAAAACCTTGGAGCGGTATTCCCATCACAGTGTTTAGTTTTAAACATGTAGGCAAAGATAAATAAAAAATTATCACCAAATACATTGCTGTTCTGATTTAGCTTCACTTTAAAGTTAAAGCAGTTCTTATCTCCTGCTTATTTACAGAAGGTTTCCTAGGTTACCGACCACACCTTTCTGCTTTGTGTCTTATAAGCTGAACAGGAGCTTGTTTATGTTTCTTACTGACAAACTTTAACCCATTAGAACCCTGAAGCATTGTGTCCTGCTGTTACAAACCTCTCCATCAGCAATGTCCCAGAAATAGCAGAGCTGAAATGTCAGTCACTGCTGTAGAACAGCCCACAGCCTGAACAGAAAGTGGGAGCCTGAAGCTGTCGCCCCCTGAATATGTCATGAAAAACTTACATTTTGTTGGGTCATTTTTAGGACTTTTAGGGCTACATGTATGTACCTGTCACCAACTCCCCAGTTATACTTTCCGACAATCTGTATGAAAGCGTCTCAAAGCACTTTATAAATGTTTCCCTTTCTACGCCAAAAGTAGTGTCAGCCATGTCATTGAAATGGATCTATACGACAGATTTGCGGCACACTTTACCGCATTTTTGTGCATTGTACGACATTGCCCTTATATCTTTGGTGCATTTAAACCAGGCATCCTCAAACTGCGGCCCTCCAGCTGTTGGGAAACTACAACTCCCATCATGCATTTATATAATCTATACCAGTGGGAATGATGGGAGTTGTAGTTTCCCAACAGCTGGAGGGCCGCAGTTTGAGGATGCCTGATTTAAAATGTCGTGTCTGATGTACAATGCACCAAGTTTTCGCGTACGATGGTTCATACATCTATAGAACAGGGTTGCAACAGTTTGTTTGACTCAGAGCACGCCAAAAAAATGGTACAGCCCCATTCATACATCTTGCCCATATATTTGCAACCAGTAAAATGTATATTGCACTCCATGAATATTAAGTTATAAGCAATCTAGGTCATGTATTAATGCAGCTGCACCAGTTATCTAGCATAATTACTTAAAAATATTTGTGGTCTGAATGTATGAAGATCCCCCACAACTATTAGGTCTCGTTCACACGGCTTATTTCGGAACGGATTTGCCGCCGTATTTACGATCGTAAATCCGTTCCGAAATCAGTCTGAAATAAGTTGCAGGCCATTTAATATTGGTCTTAATGGAAACTACGTGTCGTCGTTCAGACGACTTGTATTTCCGTGCCATATTGCTGCCGCGAATTTGTGACCGCAAAACGGCCGGAAAACCAATGTGCATGTCAATTATTGGGCCAGATTTCACGACGGATTTACCCCATATAATGAATGGGGATTGTAAATCCGTCGCGAAATACGTGCCACACTAAGTGACACTTATTTCCAACTGATTTACAACTGATTTCGGAACGGATTTACGATTGGCAATCTGACGTAAATACGTTCTGAAAGAAGCCGTGTGAACATAGCCTTACCCTGCTCTCCAGACTGGGTTGTCTTGCTTGTCTTTCTTTCTGTTTATGGCAGCTCCTGATTTACACAATGAACATGTCCATATCCTTCTATTGCCGAAAGGTGGACAACAAGGTCTTCTTCTGGCCTCCATCTGGCCGATATACATTAGTAAAATAAACCCAGAGTCCAGTAAAAAACGTTGACATTAAATCTATTTCATTTTTATCCTGGTAGCCCATGGGTGCTGTATGCCATGGTATCTCATCTATCACAGGCATATATTTAGTGTATATGTCGGAAGATTTTTTCGAGCAGGACCTTAGCCAGTCTTTCTAAAGACAGCTGCAAATCCAAGTCCAGGACTTCATATTTACCGTTACTTCATGTTATTGCATGCCACTTAGTGATTTCCTCTGTGTTTGACTTTAGTGAAGCAACTTGTAAGAAGTTACTCTGGTGACTAAGCGAGCGGAACTGAGTAGTACTCATACCACAACTCTAGAGCAAAAATAGTCCTAGCCCACCCAGTCTTGTCCTACATGTATGCTATCTTTATAAATAGGCTGAAAACCTCTACAGGCTGTTTACAGTATATGTTAAAGACTTTGCACACTACTGCAACTTACTTTATTGCTCCTATGCACATTTCAATTCCAAGCATCTAGTGGCAATTAGGTTTAAATTCAAACTGATTCTGCGCCGGTCCGTGTTTGAGAACGAACCCTAAAGCCAGTTTCACATGTTGTGGTTTTGCAAAAAATAAAAAAGCTACTAAAAAGTCACGGATTTTTTTCAAGGCCAAATTTTAGCTGAAGTTTATAGGGAAATATAAAATGCACTACAGACAGAACTTTTTTCCCACTAAAGGTCATTTTTTTTTTAGGTCAGTAGTAATTTTTTTTCACAATGCAGCATGCTGAAGGTGCAATGTTTTTCATGGCAGTTTGTGACCTTTTTCTCCAAATAAACCTCCGCTGGTTCGTTGTTCTGTACCAAAGAAGACGTGTGCGTGGGTGGTATTATGTATTATGTATTTTTTTAGAGTGTTTTTACATAGTATAAATTGTAATGGATCATATGATTTGTGACGGGGAAGAAACTCAGCAGAAAAAAAGCATAAAAAATGCATGTGATCAATACACACGGCAAAGAAAAGCTACAAAAAACTGAGTTAAAAAATGTATGAAGACTCAAAAAAAGCAAGCCTTTTGAAGCATTTGTTGTCAAAAAACAATTTGCAAAATAAGTGTGAAGGGTCCATGGGATTTATTTTGTAGACAACCTACAGTTTTCATTCAGTTTTTTTGAGCTAAAACCAAAAATGGGAAATACAAAGCAAGGACTTGTACTTCTTCCTGCAGAATTCAAACCTAAGGGCCACACGTATGAAAACTGTCTTGAGCTAAGACTTTCCTTGTTCATAGCAACCAATCAGAGCTCCCCTTTTATTTCATATAGTGCTCTGAAAAAATGAAAGCTGAGCTCTGATTGGATGTTGTGGGCAACAAAGAAAGTCTTAGACCAAGACAGTTTTCATACATGGGCCCCCTAGTTTTGGCTCAAAAAACAGCAATAGCATTTCCCCCTAACAAAACCACGTGTGAAACCAAGGCATCAAAAAAGTTGGTGAATAAACAAGTCAAAACAAGTGTCTTAATTCCTGCAATTTTGTAAACTTACTTGCTTTTAGCAGTTAAAACTGCAGTAAATGTTGAATTATTTCATTGACAATATCTTTAAAAACAAAAACAAGCTCCTAAAAGCGCAATTCCTTGTATTACTATATGTATTAACAAAGCGCTACATGTTATAGCACCCTAAACGATCAAATTTCTCGGCATACCACACTTGTACTCAGGTAGTGAGAACACCACTATACATATAATATATGTAAGTAACAGAACTGCATTTTTTTTATTTAATTATTTTCACAGATTTTTAGGTTACTAAGTGTACCATTGTTATGTTCCAGATACTGTGTAGCACAATATTTGTCAAAGGAATAGGACTTATGTTGAAGGTCAACCACATTCAATTCATTTGGGCTTTATCAGACTGCCCTTGGACACCCTTGGTGCTATTTACAAGAAAACACAGATTTTTACTAATTTGTATGTACCTCTACAACCATTTAAATATTTTCAGTATTGGAAAATCGGGTCCATAACCAAACGTGAAAATCAGGAAATCCGCATATAACCACTATTAGGGTGTGTTTACACGGCAAAGACAAAACACTGGTTGGATTTTCTGACGTAGGGAATTTGCGGATTCAAGCCTTCTCCCCTTTCGCTTCCACATGTTCATGTTCTGCCCAAAATCGGGGCGGAAGAATGAAAATGTTCTAAGTTTTTCGGACGGACGGAGGTGTCAAAAACTGTTCGGCGGAAAATCCGTGCAGTGTGGACTGCTGCACGGATTTTCTATGTAAGTCTATTGACAGTCGGTTTACAGCCGGTTTTTCAAACCGTTCCAGCATCCAAAGGTGTGCGTTATCTTTCTCCAGCCAAAGCTCTGAATTGTCTTCAGAACGGTGGTGATGAGGATAGACGTTTTTTATCTGCAACATGTACCAGCACTTGGCGGTTCTTTTCTTTGAGTTTATCTGGCTTGTAAATTCATGGTGCATTATTGCTCTGTATTTGGCCACGATTCATAACTTATTAGAATCAGGACCAATGTCATTAAAAGAACTACAGTAGAATTACAAGCAGCCAGTAACTTTACTACAACTGAGGACCATAGTTACTAGTAATAACCATATTACTTGTGCTGCAACACTAGGGAATAAACCAGTATAAACACCAGTTCATCATGGTCTCCAATGTCATGGCATATCATTGTGATAAGCCAGTAGGCCATAGCATTATAATTGATAAAAGTCTAATCTACCGGGCCAATGCTAATCACAGAAATGAAGAGGCGTATGTATCTTTGGCTCATTCCATAGCAGGTAGAAGGAGTATTGCCATAGAAAGAGAGACTGTGAATAAGCACCATAGCCTTTGATGGCTTTACTAGGAACTCCCATAGAACAGAATGGAGAGTCATGCAAAAGTGTGACTGGCTCTTGATTCTGAGCCAACACTTTCAAAGATCGTTCCTGAAATAGGCACGGGTCTTAGAGGTGGGACCGCACCCATCAGACTGATGGCATATCCTTTCAATATGCCATCAAAATCTATGGTGGGAACACCAATTCAGCTAAGTTTGATTCTTTATTTTAAGGATCACAGGGATTGCAGCAGTTGGAATACTAATGATCTGTAAGTGACGGCATATCCCAGCTATATGTCATAATTTACCATTATGATTATATTCCTTTGAGTACATACAAACATTGCACAGTTAAAGGGGTTGTATCATTTCATTAAATGGCCTTCAGAATAAGGGGACAGTGAAAACAAGCAACTTTGCAATTGGATGTCATTAGCAAAGCTGTCTTGTATTCACAGTCTCCCTTATCTTCGTTTTCTGTAAACAAACTCCTCCAGTGCTGGTGAGATAGTCGGATCCCATCTCCTTGCATTTCATTAGCTGAGGGCTCTAATAATTTACATTCTGTTCTGGCCCTGGACGGAGCTTGCATTCCTGTCTCTCACTCAGAATTAGGGGCCGACAACAATTTCACACTATACAGCTAGCTGCCTCCTCATTGACACTGCAGCTGTCTCTATAATCAGAAAACAGCAGAATTGTGCTACGGTGCCTTAATGCTTCTGCGTGTAAGGGGATGACAAAAATTTCACTGTATACAGCTAACTGCTCCTCATTGACACTGCAGCTACTGCTACAATCAGAAAACAGCAGAATTGTGTGTCGGTGCCTTATGTAAACATGAAGGGAGACGGATCTCTGCTCTGGATGGATTCAACTGTAGCAAACCTCCACCTGTGAGAGATCAGTGCTGAGTTCATAGAAGACTGTTTAGACTGAATGCAGGCCTGTGGTATGTAAACAGCTCTTACAAAATAAGACTGCATAGTGAGAGGACAGTGACATGTGGAGGGGGGCGGACACACTGGAGCCAGCATGAACAGAGCAGGGGGGGATGATGTCATCCCCCTTCAGTTAAGAAACACCCAGCTGGGAGGGGAAGAAACGCCCCTGGATTTCAGGAAGTGAGAGCATCGTTTCAAGAGAACAGCCCAACTGAAGAAGCGATACATCCCCTTTAAAGACAATGTTATTAAAGGGGTTTTCTCATCAGGCTGTTTCACAGCCTCTTCAGTCTCACACTTTCTGGTCAGGCTATGAGTGGTTCTACAGCAGTGAGTGACATTTCAGCTCTGCTATTCCTAGCTGAGCCTGTTAGAGAGACATTAGTGATGGAGGGGTTTTATAAGCATGGCAAAAAGGTTCAGAGCTCAGAGGTCGTGTTTACAATGCAAAGACCAAATATCCTTGAAACCTATAACAAATATTTCTATCATAATGGCTCTCCTTCCTCAGATAAAACCTATTATTCAACCCTTTCCCCAGTCACACAAGAACTGGAGTAAAACCTCGCAACCGTACAGGTTTTATTCTGTGATATACGCTGATAGTGTGATCTTATCTTGAGAATATTTTCCCACGCTAGAGTTTTGGAATAGTTTACTCTACCCTCTGGAGGTAAGTGGGAATTGTGATTTAGGGTGGATGAGATAATGATGAACTTTTATCTGAGCCATGTGGGTCACTATGATGGAGAGTTTTAATTGGTGTAGAGACATGAATAATGTTGGCATGTGAGAAGTGGATATGCTATGACTTAGAACTGTTATTTAGTTTAAACCACATAGGGAGCCTTCATTGCTCTCTGCCTTTTAATATTCTACATCACTTGGATTGCTGGATATTCAGTACTTAAGTTTACTATTTTAAGCCCAAAAACCTTTTTTTTTTATAACTTTGAAAACCCCTTATTACTTTGTATGTGAATAAAACGACCAACTGAAGTTCATTCATTATCTTTAAGCTATTTCTAAATAGTATTTAGAATCTGCCGGTACCCTCTGCTGCATAGACAGCAATAAAAAAATACGTTCTGTAGTCTACACAAAACAGATTTATTACAATTGGTTTTAAAATCCAGAAGATTTTAAAACATGTTGAATATTCCGCCAAGATTTGTAGTTGGCCCCGTGCATTGAATGTGCGGGCCCAACGGAAAATCCGAAACGCGAACGCTGTTTTAGCGCAAATCTGCACCAAAAATGTTAAAATGCCGTCCTATTTTGGACAGCAGTTTAACATATGCTGTGTGGACTTAGAATCCTGAATAAGAAATTCAATGTTAGTTTACAAAGTATCCTGTTTTCCCTTTTAAAGGGGTTTTCCCACTGACTATTTCACAGACAGCTTCAGACCCCCACTTCCTGGACAGGTTGTGGGTGCTTCTACAGCAGTGATTTACATTTCAGCTCTGTTATTCCTAGCTGAACTTTTTAGAGGGACACTGGTGCTGGAGTGGTTTTAACATCAGGGCACAAGGCTAAAGATTAGAGGTTTAAAGTTTGTCAATAAATTACATAAACAAGCTCCTGTGCTGTTGATATTAAGACAGCAGGGAGTAACATCCTAGCCAGATCTGCTAGAGCAAAGAGAGGTGATCAGTAAGGGTATGTTCACACAGTATTTTTGGATACGATTTCGGGTCCTTATTGGATCCGGAAATCACATTCAAAAGCATAGCTTTGATCGGATCCAATACGGATCCAACACGTAGCTGCGTGTTTGGATGCATGTTGGCTGCAGCAGGATTGACCCCTATACTTTATTATAGGACGGATCCGAAAGACGCAATGAGACACGCATCAGCGATCACTCGTATGAAAGCCTATAGGTGTTTTACATTGCGGGCACTGCTCATTGTTAGATGCGTGTTTGGGTCCGTCAAGACGCATCCAAAAGCGTATAATCACACGGACCCAAAATGCTGTGTGAACATACCCTAAGCTAGGGAAACCTTTGTAAACAAGCAGGAGATAAGAACTGATCTAACTCTTAAAAGGGTTTTGCCAAGAAGTGAGTTCCTTATCTAACAGGCTGTTACTCCCCTCTTGAAGTTTGAAAAAAGGGGCGTTGTGTTTCTGTGTTTATAAAAACAAGTACCTCCTCTGTGATGTCATCACTCCGCCTCCCATGCACGTTTATGATACTTCATCTCTGTAGTTGAGCAAACATTGTTTTGCTAATCCACAGAGGAGAAGTGTATTGTGCACAAACTATATGCATTTTATTTCTATCTCTTATTTGCTCAGGAGAGAAGATAAGCTCAGCAGGCAGCCTTCTTTCATTCCTTCATTAAAGGCAGCAGGGAGAGAAGGAGGGGGGCTGAGCAGGGAGCAGGGAGGGTCTGCATGTTTACTCAAATAATTAAATTACAACCAGTGGATTCTCTATACAAAAGACACAGGATCTTTCTCCCCAGTCCCTTCAAAGCTCCTTCATGTCCCCTGCCATTAGATAAGAAGTGCAAACAACGCAAGCCTGGCCAGATCAGCTCCTGGTCGTGTCTAATGTAAACTGTCAGGAAACTAAGGGCATCTTAGGCTGTAGATTTCACAGGCTTCACTTTTTTAATGACATATATTTAGAAAAGTGAATAAATGCCCATTTTGGAGGATCCCACGTCAACATTAGATCATGGCAAAACCCCTTTAAGTGAAGCAGAATTGGAACAGCAAAGCATTTGGTAACAATCTTTACTTACCTTTACCTACATGTTTATAGTTAATCAGTGAGATGGGAATACCTCTTTAATTTCAAGATTGTTTGCTTTCAGTGCAAAGGCTTTTAAAAAATGTAATGATTTGAATATATCTTTCACGGTGTTATATTTAGAGGACAATGGCTGTGATGTGGACCAAGCCCAAATATTTTCAGTGTATCTTTTCATGCAGTTCTTGACCTTCTGACATTACACTGACATTTTTCACAGAACACAAAAGCAATGTCTATGATCTGTAGTAGAAAAATGTTTAAAAACGTTCATTGCAGTTCCACTTAACGTGTTGTAGTACTGGAGATCTATAAATACTATGCGATTCTCCGGTACTTAACTTAGGCTACAGAAGTGAAAAACTATTTGGGAGGAAGTAGGAATGTAAATAAAGAAGCAATTTCAGAATTTCTGAGAAATGAGTGACATCTATAACAGGTCATCTTGCATATGTCACAGTGCAGTAAATCCCCAGCTGGACTCAACTAATACTGAGAATTAATTGTTCCTAGTCCTAAGTTTCAGTGGAAAGGTGGCTATGTATAAGGGCCATACCAATCTTTATATTTGGGTCCTAGCTTGGCGACTACAGTGACCATTATGACAGGCCCAAATACAGAGTCCCATTAACCTATGTCCATAACTGAGATATGTAACCTAAACAGAGAAATATGTGCTCTATGACCCCTTTACTTTCTGCAATATCTTCTCTCTACCTGAACTCTATAAATGAGGAAATGTGCAGTTTATAAATAAAGCTGCTGTTATGATTCATATCTATGTATGTATCTGAAAGCAGGTTCTTAGAACTAGCGCTTTGTGAGATAGCGTAGTCGTGATGTGAGGAGATATTATTCTGGATTTCCTGTCAGTAATACCATTAAAACCTATAGGTAATCTCTGCACAGCCTAAGATGTTTCACTTCAGCAAAAGATTAGTAAAGATAAGTAAAATTAAAGGGGTTGTCCTGTTTCGGCTGCTTGTTTCTAAGTGCGGTCCGGCCCTGCATGTTAAGGTGTAGCTAGCGCCGTCCTCCTCATTCATTTCTATGGAAGTTCCGAGTATAGCTTAGCACACACATTTTGCTATACTCGGAACTCCCATAGAAGTGAATGAGGAGGACAGTGCTAGTGCCACCCTCCTTATTCACTTGCAGAGCTGACCACAGCTAGCAACGAGTGGCCAAAGAACAGGATTTCCCAAAACTTGACAACACCTTTAAGTAGGATTGAAATTTAGTGACCCTTAAAGGAAACTTGTCAGGTGTTATTTTCTACCATATCTGAGATCAAGATGTAATAGAGAGGGAGAACCTGCGTTCTATATTATATAAGTTTATATGATTTGATACCAGTGTACACAGGCTCTGCAGACCGTATATTATCTCCATACAGTGATCATATAGTGGTGGATAACAGTGTACACAGGCTCTGTAGACTGTATATTACTCTCATACGGTGATCATATAGTGGTAGATACCAGTGTGCACAGACTCTGTAGTCGTTTAAGTGAATACAGAGCAGTTACATCCATGGACTCACAGGAGACGTCTTCTAGGACTAGAGTTGTTCTCTAGCCCTTTTCTGGTTTACGAGGGCTGGTGTTGAAGAGTGTTTATTTAAATAACAGTTTTTTTGTGTGTTTTGTCTTTTTTTGTCTATGCTGGTTATGAAAAATGGGGGGAATTCCATGTCTTATTTTTTTTCAAAAATCATTTATTTATTGAGAATTCAAAAATGGGCAACTTTTGTAATCATTACAATGGATGCCTATGTTTAGATTCTCAAAAAAATAATTTTTGGAAAAAAATTATATAGGGTTCCTCATATTTCCTTTAACCAGCGTTGGGTACTTGAATACGGTGTTAGTGACAGCCTTAGGGAGATAAAAAACACTGTGGGCTGACACCAAGCTTGAGTGTTAGTAGTGAAGAGGCCCGTCAGATCCTCCATTACGAACACTGAAATAAAGTGGAAAAAAACAGACACAAAGGGCGACATGTGTGAATCTTGGCACATCGGAGCGCACGTTTTTGCCCAATTTCAAGCGAAAGCTGCGCTTCATATATGTCGGCGCCCGAGGTGCGCTCATACTTGCGGTGTACAGTCCGCCCTGACAGAGTGTGAGGCGTAGTGAGGGACATAGGCGCAGTGCGGAACTGCGCCTAAGATTCGCCGCCCGAGGAGGTGCGCTCATACATGCGGTGAAAAGTTCCCCTCGCCTCGCCAGTGTGTGAGGCGCAGTGCGGGACTTAGGTGCAGAAGGACTGCGCCTAACATGTATTCCGATTCTAGACAGGCTGGAAAACAGTGAGAAATCATTAAACTTTTTAGTGAAGAGCAAAAAGAGTTGTCTTTCAAATGAATGAATGAAGTGAAAAATCAAAGCTGTCTAAAAACGATTAAATGTAGTGAAAATGTGGATCATCAAAAGTTAAAGTGAAAATATATAAGATCGCTCAAAAAATAAATCTTAGCTCCGTGAGGCATGGAGTATGAATCCAAAAAATCATTTTTATTACGTGTAAAACATCTGAAAAAGAGCTAAAACCTAAAAAAATACATTAAAAAAAATCACTTACAGAAAATCAATAACGGCGCAACATTAGGAATTTGGATATAGAAATTTGCCAGGAAATACAGTGAAATAGAAAGTAGCCTCAAAGGGGCTATTCTGTCCTTGTGGGGGTCCAAATTAGCTTAAAAATAACAAAGGGTGCACTGAGAAAGAACATCACAACATGCCCTGTTGCTGTGAAAGTGCTTTCTGCTTTATTCACAAAATGGTGGCTTTTTTATACCTTTGCAAATTAGTAGATAAGAAGCATCACATGGACCTGGCTGTGAAGGTCTTTTGGCACGTCCTTATCTCTAGACCACTCCTCACAGCTCAGGAATGCTTTGGACACAGGGTGTAACTTCTGAATAGGTGCCATCTTTGATTACACGACGATGTCTACAAGCTACTACAGGCGGCCATTTTGTTTAACACATTGACAAAAGATATACCTACAGCTTTTACATGCTGTATTATACAGGTATGTGCCTATTATATATATATAATGATTTTTTTAATCATACTCCATGCCGCACGGCGCTGAGAGCCGAGATTTCATTACCCCGACCTCTCCATAGACTACAATGGGACAAAGTAGCTCGCGCTCTGATTGGGATAGCCAAGCCCCCACTAGCTCAACCAATCAGCTCTTTTCTGCCTTTTTTACTGTATTTTGAACTGTCCCACCTTTTCATTTGATTGGTCAATACTTCTCCATAGCTTATAATGGTTCACTGTCGCTCTTATTCTGATTGGATGGTTTCTGCTGACCAAGCGCTTACAGAATTTGAATGACTGTATTTCCCTGCAATTCTCTATATCCCAATTCCCGATGTAGTGCCGGTAACGGCGACAAACGCGTTGTTAGTGATTTTATTTATGTATGTTTTTAGAAGGTTTGAGCTCTTTTACAGAGAATGTTTTACACTTAATAAAAACGAGTTTTTGAATCATGCTCCATGCCTCACGGCGCTGAGAGCTGTGTACTGTTGTAACAGTCGATCTAGAACACATTTTGCCCCATTCCATTACGTTCTCGCTTCACTTTGCCTCCTCCGGCTCATTTAGACCACAATCAACTAAGTTTGCCTGTCGGAGCTGCAATGCGCCTCACTTTGCCGACCTGCAATCATACATGCCTCGGAGTACTCGAAAGTGCCGCGTCCCGCCCCAGAACGCTCACACCGCGCCCATTACACGCCCCTTCATGTTAGGCGCATCCGAAAGTGGCGAAGCTTGCGCCTAACATCGCATCACTGCGTCCGACAGAGGATTCGAATCGGTGAGCCGCAGTTTTCGCCAGAAAACTCCCGATCATACATGTTGCCCAAAATGCATGAAATCTTTTATTTAAATAAGCACTTCCTGACAACAACCCTTGTTAACCATTTAATTTTAAAATAGATCCATGATTGATCCGACGTAGTCCAACGTATCCGAACTAGTTCAAAAGGGGAACCTGTGAATAAACAGAAACATTACACACATATACATGCAGAGACTGGATAGCCTATTCAGCATCCAGGAAAGCTGGGTGGTGGATGGTGTGTCACCAACCTTTCTTGGATACTGAATCATCGGAAAGCTAGATGCTACTTGTGGGGATTGGGGACTCCCCTAGCTTTTCTGGATGCTGGATCCAGCATTCAGAAAAGTTGGGTAATGTCCAATTCCCAAGAGATGACACACAGTTTTCCTAACTTAGAAAAGCTGTGTCTCACCTATGAGGGATGGAAATCACCCAGCTTTTCTAAGACAGGAGAACTGTGTGTCCTTAGCTCCACAACCACCTCTACCCCCTACTTTCTAGCCTCCCTTATCTCTAATTCCCCCCCAATTTAACCCCACTCCCTGTCCCCGTTGTACTGCCCATCCCCCCACACATACTATACGCTACCTGTTGTACTGCCCATCTCCCCACACATACTATACTGTCCCTGCCCTGCTGCCCATCTTCCACACATACTATACTGTTCCTGTCGTACCCACAAACCCCACATAAATTAACCCATCCAGCTTTCTAGAAAATACCAACCCCCTTCCCCCAATGACACTGGCTGCAGACGCCACTGCCACCAATGACACTGGCGGCAGAGGCTGCTGCCACCAATCACACGGGCTGCTGAGGCCGCTCCCACCCCAGCCAACGGCTGCAGACCCCACAGCCACCAACGACAATACCTACAGCCATGGCACACTTTGAGGCCGCAAAAAAAAAAGTTATGAGAAAAGACACCCTGCTCTTGCCCCTTAAAAGGTGCCGACCTAGGCTAGTGGAAAAAATGGCCCTGTGGTGGCACTGCAGGGAAATTGAACAGTTACAGCCAGGTTTCCCCACAAATTACAGGTGACCGATGGGGATATTTAATGTTTATGGTGAAGGGACACATCCAAAATATATGAATTGTGCAGAGAGGAATACCCCTTTGAAGGGGTTGTCCCATTTGGCTGTTTTCACTGTTCACAGCCTTTTTAGGCACACACCTTCTGTGCAAGCTGTGGGTGGCTCTACAGCAGTGACTGACATTTCAGCTCTGCTAGCTCCTATTCCTAACTAAGCCTGTTACGGGGAAATTACTGATGGAGGGGTTGTGAAAATCTAGGACACTGTCCAAGCAGCATGTCTGACTATATGAGAACTCCAGTGTGGGCCAAAAGAATTGGCCTGTCAGATAATACTCAGTTTCTTCCTGAAAATTGATTGCAATCACAAACTCTTTGGTATTAATATATTCATTTTTTTTGCTTGCAATGAAAAAACACAAAACTGAATGAAACAAAAATCAAATCATTGATCATTTCACACCAAACACCAAAAATGGGCCGGACAAAAGTATTGGCACCCTCAGCCTAATACCTGGTAGCACAACCTTTAGCCAAAATAACTGCGAACAACTGCTTCTGGTAACCAGCAATGAGTTTCTTACAATGCTCTGCTGGAATTTTAGACCATTCTTCTTTGTCAAACTGCTCCAGGTCCCTGAGATTTGAAGGGTGTCTTCTCCAAACTGCCATTTTGAGATCTCTCCACAGGTGTTCTATGGGATTCAGGTCTGGACTCATTGCTGCCACTTTAGAAGTCTCCAGTACTTTCTCTCACACCATTTTCTAGTGCTTTTTGAAGTGTGTTTTGGTTCATTGTCCTGCTGGAAGACCCATGACCTCTGAGGGAGACCCAGCTTTCTCACACTGGGCCCTACATTATGCTGCAAAATTTGTTGGTAGTCTTCAGACTTCATAATGCCATGCACACGGTCAAGCAGTCCAGTGCCAGAGGCAGCAAGCAACCCCAAAACATCAGGGAACCTCCGCCATGTTGACTGTAGGGACCGTGTTCTTTTCTTTGAATGCCTTTTTTTTTTTCCTGTAAACTCTATGTTGATGCCTTTTCCCACAAAGCTCTACTTTTGTCTCATCTGACCAGAGAACATTCTTCCAAAACGTTTTAGGCTTTCTCAGGTAAGTTTTGGCAAACTCCAGCCTGGCTTTTTTATGTCTCGGGGTAAGAAGTGGGGTCTTCCTGGGCATCCTACCATACAGTCCCTTTTCATTCAGACGCCGACAGATAGTATGGGTTGACACTGCTGTACCTTCGGACTGCAGGGCAGCTGGAACTTGTTTGGATGTTAGTCGAGGTTCTTTATTCACCATCCGCACAATCTTGCGATGAAATCTCTCGTCAATTTTTCTTTTCCGTCCACATCTGGGGAGGTTAGCCACAGTGCCATGGGCTTTACATCTAGGGAGGTTAGCCACAGTGCCATGGGCTTTACACTTCTTGGTAGACACAGGAACATTCAGGTCTTTGGAGATGGACTTGTAGCCTTGAGA
Source organism: Phyllomedusa bahiana (assembly GCA_025379985.1). Classification (NCBI taxonomy): domain Eukaryota; kingdom Metazoa; phylum Chordata; class Amphibia; order Anura; family Hylidae; genus Phyllomedusa; species Phyllomedusa bahiana. The sequence goes on from JAODAL010004080.1 coordinate 49,107, forward strand.
TTGCTCAGGCTTCCTCACAATTTGGATTCTCAAGTCCTCAGACAGTTCTTTCGTCTTCTTTCTTTTCTCCGTGCTCAATGTGGTCACACAAGGACACAGGACAGAGGTTGAGTCAACTTTAACCCATGTCAACTGGCTGCAAGTGTGATTTAGTTATTGCCAACACCTGTTAGGTGCCACAGGTAGGTTACAGGTGCTGTTAATTACATAAATTAGAGAAGCATCACATGATTTTTCAAACAGTGCCAATACTTTTGTCCACCCCCTTTTTTATGTTTGGTGTGGAATTCTATCCAATTTGGCTTTATGACAATTCTTTTTGTGGTTTTACATTGAAGACAAATTAAATGAAGATAATAATACCAAAGAATTTGTGATTGCAATCATTTTCAGGAAGAAACCGAGTATTATCTGACAGAATTGCAGGGGTGCCAATACTTTTGGCCACCACTGTAAGAGAGCGGTATTTGTCATGAAAGGAAGCTTCTAGTGAGAGAGAAAATCATACATGCTGCCAAGACACAGTGTTAGCTGCTGAGTGACTCTATATTTCATGTAAATACACAGATATGTAATCTGTAGACCTGACAGGATGGCACAGGACTTCTTGCTGGTCTAAAGGGATAAAGTTTTTTTCAGTAGAAAGTTAAGATTAGAGATAAGAAGCTCTTTTCTGCTGATAAGGGAATGAGGTCACTAGTCTAGCCACTGTTAGAGAAGGGAAAGGTGGTCAGTATCTAGAGAAGCTTGTGTAAACAAGCAGGGGATATGAACTGCTCTAACTTTGAAATGAAGCAAAATCGGAACAGCAGAATATTTAGTAATAGTCTTTATTTACCTTTATGTTTAAAGCTAATCAATGTGGTAAAAATACACCTTTAATGCACTATGGGCGACATGTCCTACTACGTAAGCGGCAAGTTTTTTTGGTCTGTTTTGCACCAAAAATAATCTTGATGCCATATTCTCAATGTAAATGAACTGTAATATGCCCAAACTAGTCACATTATACGCCAGGCACGACGAGTAATTCGTCTAAAAAGGCACTTACATATAGTAGCGATGATACTCTGTGCGCCACCATAACGCAATGCGCCTATTGAGGTGCATTACATACACTAGTAATGATACGCTATGCGCCTCGATTACACAGTGCACCTCATTAGGAGCATTAATACACTAGTAATGATCCGCTATGCGCCTCCGTTACTCAGTGCACCTCAATAGGCGCATTACATACACTAGTAATGATACGCTATGCGACTCCGTGACGCAGAGCACCTCAATAGGCGCATTACATACACTAGTAATGATCCGCTATGCGCCTCCGTTACGCAGTGCACCTCAATAGGCGCATTACATACACTAGTAATGATACGCTATGCGCCTCCGTTACGCAGTGCACCTCAATAGACGCATTGAATACACTAGTAATGATCCGCTATGCGCCTCCATTACGCAGTGCACCTCAATAGGTGCATTACATACACTAGTAATGATACGCTTTGCGCCTCCGTTACTCAGTGCACCTCAATAGGCGCATTACATACACTAGTAATGATCCGCTATGCGTCTCCGTTACGCAGTGCACCTCAATAGGCGCATTACATACACTAGTAATGATACGCTATGCGCCTCTGTCACGCAGTGCACCTCAATAGGTGCATTACATACACTAGTAATGATACGCTATGCGCTGTGATTGTGCAATGCGCCTTTTTAGGTGCATTACATTTACTATGCAAGATATACCAGACGCCAGATTTTTGAGAGGATCGTACTTTCAGGTGCACTTTACAATGATTAAATGCACCTATATACTGCCGCGGCGACTCCAATTTTTGGATATGTTGCCCTATATCAACAAATCAGATGTTTCACATAGTGTTTAGAATGCGGAATAGTATATCCATCTGTAGATAACACTTTCCCCTGTATCCGATCTGTGCAGCCACTCCTTAATGCTATTTGTGGCTCTATCTCATTGTCTGTCAGACTTCCTCTGTGTGATTTTCCCTTTGTCCCTGTTACCTGGTAATTTCCCTATCATCTTCTCACATAGAATTAAACTGTGTAACTCCTACCTACAATTTCAGTATTACCCTTGGATTGTATAACTTTCGCACACGATTGCATCCTTGCTTGAGGGATAAATACATTCTATAGCAGCTGGAAGTATCAAAATTGAGAAAACAATCCCCCGGAGGAGCAATATACAGGAAAACAGCATCCCAGAATATAGTTTATTTTTTCTATTGTCTCCTGTATGCAGCAATTGACTGTTCATTTAGATACAGGACGTTTGCTATTATTGTGTGGGCGGGTGGGGGGTAGTATTTTTTATTTTTTTTATTTTAGCTATTCTGTTCTGCTTTACTTGAAAAAACATTAGACATATGAACGAAAACAACAATACGGAATGTCATATAGTAAAGAGAACATCCAATTATAAACGTAATGGCAGCAAACATCAGCAAAAATTTGACGTATGAACACTCTCCATACACCTTATTAAGGCATATGGCAGCGAGCTGCTGTGAAGAGCATCTAGTAAAAATTAAAAAACCTGAACATCATCATCAGTGGGTTATTTAATGTAAAATTAGTTTTAGATTCTATTAATTTTAAATACATTTTATCAGAGATATTTTTATATTTTTGGGATATTATATATTTTCTATTTTATATGATTACATTTTTTATTATATTATTATTTTTTATTTTAGAGCGCCATTGATTCCGGGGCGTTGTACATTGAAGGGGGGGTTACATACATAACATATGTCAAACAAGTAAAGCGGTTCGATAAATGACTAACAACTGGTACAGAGGGAGAGAGGGCCCTGCCCGTGAAGGATTACAATCTACAGGGAAGGGGTGAAGAGACAGAAGGTGGGGAGCAGACATGTTTGTGGGGCGGTGTACTGGCGGTGGGGTTATTGTAGTTATAGGCTATCCTGAAGAGATGGATTTTCAGGTTGCTTTTGAAGCTAGTGAAAGTTGGGGAGAGTCTGATGTGTTGGGGTAATGAGTTTCAGAGAATGGGGGAAGCACGGGAGAAGTCTTGGAGACGGTTGTGTGAGGAACTGACACAGAGAGAGCAGAGAAGAAGGTCCTGTGAGGAGCGGAGATTGCGTCTGGAGATTAAGGCAGAGATGTATGGAGGGGAGAGATTATGGAGAGCCTTGTAGGTCAGGGTTAATAACTTGAAATGAATTTGCTGGGCAATGGGTAGCCAGTGAAGGAATTGACATAGGGGAGAGGCAGAGGAGTGGTGAGGAGAGAGGTGGATGAGACAGGCAGCAGAGTTGAGGATGGTTTTAAAGGGAGTGAGAGTGCTGGATGGAAGGCCACAGAAAAAAATGTTGCAGTAGTCTAGTCAGGAGATGACAAGGGCATGGACTAGCGTTTTTGTTGTGTCAAAGTTGAGGAATGAGCAGATGCGCAAGATATTTTTCAGGTGGAGATGGCAGGCAGAGGTAAGGTTTTGGATGTGCGATTTGAAAGACAGACTGGAGTCAAAGGTTATCCCAAGGCAGTGGACTTGCGGGATCGGTGATAGTGTAGAGCTGTTGACAGTGATAGAGAGATCAGGTGGAGGGATGGAGTGGAACGATGGAAAGAAGATGAATTCGGTTTTCTCCACATTCAGTTTTAGGAGGCGGGAGGTGAAGAAGGAGGAAATGGATGATAGACAGTCTGGGATCTGGGAGAGAAGAGAGTTAATATCAGGGCCAAAGATGTAGAGTTGGGTATCATCAGCATACAGGTGGTATTTATGAGCTGATCCAGGCCAAGAGTGTAGATAGAGAAGAGTAGCGGGCCCAGGACTGACCCCTTGGGGACACCAGTAGAGAGTGGGCGAGAGAAGGAGGTGGTGCGAGAGTGAGAGACACTGAATATCCGATAAGAGAGGAATGAGTAGATCCAGGAGAGGGGCAAGTCCATGATGCCGAGGGAGGAGAGGATTTGTAGCAGGATGGAATGGTCGACAGTGTCAAAGGCGGAGGACAGGTCTAAGAGGAGAAGCACAGAGTAGTGGCGTGAGGCTTTTGCAGTTACTAGGTCATTAGTGACTTTGGTTAGGGCGGTTTCGGTAAAGTGGTGGGGTCGGAAGCCCATTTGGAGTGGGTCAAGGAGAGAGTTGGAGGAGAGGTGAGAGGACAGTTGAAGATAGACATGCTACTCAAAGAGTTTGGATGCAAAAAGGAGTGAGATGGGGCGATAGTTACAGTGAGAAGGGGTCGCGAGATGGTTTCTTTAGGATGGGTGTGATGGTCGCATGGAGGAAGGGAAGATACCAGAGGTTAGTGATAGATTGAATAGGTGGGTGAGGGCTGGGAGGATAACAGCGCTGAGGTCTGGGATGAGGTAGGATGGCAGTGGGTTAAGGTTACAGGTAGTGAGGTTGGATTTAGACACTAGAGAGGAAAAGTTATAGAAGTTATAGAGGTGGGCGCTGGGCACTGTGTCAGGATAAAGGTGGGTGACGGAGGAGGTATAGAGGTGGGCAGTGGGGACTGTGGGGTGAAGCTTTCTCTGATGACGTTGATCTTGTTTAAGAAGTGAGTGGTAAAATGTAAATAATTTAATTTTATAATTATCATAAATTACTTTTTATTATTGCACTGGTGTAAGTTGAGAAATAATGGAAATTTATTTGCCCTAATCGCAAATCTACTTCTACTCAGGCTCAGACAGACCACATTGAAGTAGGTCTACCTGTTCGAGCAGTAATGCGCCTACTTTTGCCGACCTGCATTCATATATGTGTCTAATATTACATGTGGTGCGCCATGCCCCCAGAACGCCCCCTCATGTTATGCTTATTAAAAGTGTTGAGCCTTGCGAACAATGCGCCTAACACATTCGTTTGGCGCATTATAAATCGCAGCCTACTTGCATTGTCGCATTTTACGCGAGAAAAGGGTGAAAAACTTTCACACATGTCTCCCTGAGTGTTTTCACCTGGTGTATTAGCTTTTTTGAGGTTTCCCTTGGAAATGAAGTTAAAGGAGATTGTCAAAAGCTACAAATGTACTCCTTAAAGGGGTTGTATCATTTCATTATATGGTTTTCAGAATTAGGGGAGGGTGAAAACAAGCAACTTTGCAATTGGATGTCATTTGCAAAGCTGTCTTGTTTTCACTGTCTCCCTTATCTTCGTTTTGTGTAAACACAGTTCCCCAGTGGTGGTTGGATCCCACCTGCTTTCATTTCATTTGCTGCTGGCTCTACTAATTTACATTCTGTTCGGCCCCCGATCCTATTCACGGGAGCGTGCATTCTTGCCTCTCTCACTCAGAATAAGGGGCCAGCAACAATTCACTCTGTACAGCTAGCAGCTCCTCATTGACACTGAAGCTGCTTCTACAATCAGAAAACAGCAGAATTGTGCCTCGGTTCCAAATGTTCCTGCGTGTAAGGGGCCGGCAACATTTCACTCTGCACAGACACAAGCTCCTTAGTGACATTGCAGCTGCTTCTATAATCAGAAAACAGCAGAATTGTGCCCCGGTGCCTAATGCTCCTGCATAGAAGGGAGACGGATCTGTACTCTGGAGGAGTTCATGGAAGACTGCATTCAACTGTAACAAACCTCCAGCTGTGAGAGGAGAAGAGATCGGTGCTCTGAGTTCATAGAATACAGTCTAGACTGAATGCAGGCCTGTGGTATGTAAACAGCTCTTACAAAATAAGACTGCATAGGGAGAGGACAGTGACATGTGGACTCAGAGTGGGGGGAACACACTGACTCAGGAGCGAGAATGAACAGTGAAACATGGCTGGACCATTGTAAACTTGGCACTTCTCACCGTTTGTTTCACCCATACACCCTAACCTCTCATGAGCAGGGCCCTCAGACCTTGTGTCTCATCTGTAAGTACTTTTAATGTGTAATGTCTGTACATTTACCCTTGAATTTGTAAAGTGCTGCGGAATATGTTGGCGCTATATATATAAAAATGATTATTATTATTATTATTGTCATCCCCCTTCAGTTAAGAAACACCCAGCTGGGAGGGGAAGAAACGCCCCTGGATTTCAGAAACTGAGAAAATCAAGCTACAAAAGAACAGCCGAACTGATGAAGCGATACATCCCCTTTAAATATTATAGATACTGGAGTCATGTATTGCAACCATCTTTAGAACAGGCGTGATGTTCACACCAAATAGATCCATATGTCATTTTGAACAACAAGGAAAAGCATTGGAAATAATAAGATTTATCAGTTTTAGGTGATGAAGCTGACAAAGGAGACCGGTTAACTTGTCTTTACATATGGTCTCCTTGCGATATATATATATATATATACTGTATAAGTATTCATTCAAGTTCATTGAAAAATGATGGTGCTAAAGATAAAGTGATTAAGTCAGTAGTCGTGTGTACCGTGATATCTGCTTTTAATTTCCAGGTCATCTGACATCTACACTTGTATTTTTACTCCAAGGGTGTGAAGGGAAGCAGCGTTTCCCCTCCAGAATCTAAAGTTATCCACAAGGCTGGTTGGTTAAAGAAAAGTGGCGGACTGCTGGGACTGTGGAAAGATCGTTACATTCAAATACTGCAAACTCAGCTTCATGTTCTTGACAGTGAGGTAAAAAAAAACAGATTGTTTCAAGAATTAAATTGGTTATATATGTGTATACATATTGTGATAAGGCACAAAGTGCCATGGTTAATAGCTGATCATGTCACCAAGATGCCTGGCCTCATTGAAGTAAGCCAGTAGTTTTTTGTTGACAACCTTAGGTTACTGACACTTAATGATATTAGTAAAGCTGCTTGCAAGTAGCTGGTCCGGGTCGGCTCTTACTGGAGTAGTCAAAGAGCTGGGTAGAATCTGGGTTGACTGGCCCACAGGGGAGTAGAGGAACCCACCCCGCCCACCCGGATGTGCCCATGGGCATGGTGACTATATATACTATTTTGCCATAGGCAAACTTAAACTCTATCCGTTCTTTATCTATAAAACACTAAAACGTAACTTTTATTATGTATAACGCTTAACCTCTATACACACTATTTAAAAACCTGATTTCTAACCTCACCATTTAACCCTTTCTACTTCTGGAGAAAGGAATAGCTCCTTTTCTATTATCAAGTCTGGTGGAGCACCACCTATTAACAGGAAAGCCTTATATATACAGCAATTTACTAACTCTAGTAAGGGATCCCAAGCCTCCTACTTGGTCAGTCATCCCTAATCTAATGGATACAAAACAAATAAGGGCCCCTTGTGACACCCTATGGCAAAATAGTATATATAGTGATCAAAAGTCACTCTCTGTTCTCTTGCGAGATTCCCATTTTTTTGGAGATTATTTGACATGGGCATGGTGGACCCCTTTTTTTTTTTAGGAAGAAAGGTATAGAAAAAGAGGCAGAAAGAAAGAGGCAAAGTGCAAGATTCATGTACAGTCTTGTACAGTAGCTGTAGAATGAGCCCAAAGAATTAACTCCACTGTTGGGCACCAAGAATCAACTACACTGGTGGGCCCCAGAAAAAAACCTACTCATATTAGGTATCTACACGACTGTAATAACCTGTAAAATTATCTAAGGTTATTTATTGTGAATTGTGAATGGTGTAAAAAAATAATTAAAAAAAAATTAAAATAAAAAAACTGCAGTAATTTATTTGTTAACTTAAACTATGCCCCCCCCCTCTCCCCCAAATACAACTTCTCCTGCATAAAACAACTCCTCATACAACTGCGTCACTTAAAGGATAAAAAAGTAATGACTGTTGAAATGGAAGGAGGCAAAAACTACAAAATTCAGCTGGGCATTAAAGGGAATGTGTAATTGAAAAATTACTTCATTTAACTCACGTTTTTATGTTAAACACTTTTTTTTTAATTTTCCATATCACTTTCAATATTTTTTAATAATTCTTAAATCCTGCAGTTTTCACTTTGGTCACTAGGCCTACTAGGTCTAATACTTCCTGTCCTCTAGAGAGAGATTTTCAGTAGTCTGACCCTGCTTGTGCTGATAATGAGCAAACTGAAAGGTGACACCAGTGTGTATAGATAAAATAGGATCCACCAGTCACAATAGGTGATGGTCAAAGTTTACCCTCTTCCCCTCCCTGCACACTGAATTCTTCCCAGGTCACAGAGCATACCAACAACACTCTCTTATAGAGGTCAATGGGACTGAGTCAGTCCACAGGTTCATATGTACATGAAGCTGCTATAAAGTATCTCTCTGACTGCAGTTAAAACAGTGCAGGCAAGAAAGCTTTCCCCACAATCATATATAGACGACTGAATTGAGAAATCTACAATCAGAAAATAAAAATGGCTAAGAAGAAAAGAATATGGATCAGGGGCTTGATTTAATCAGTAAAAAAAAAAATTGACAGATTCCCTTTAAGGCCTTTTCAGCTTTGGGGTTTAAGGGGTTAAATGTACCTGGAGTTGTGCGGCATTCATCTTCTGGTTCCACAGGGCATCAGTTTGTGATGGAGCCAAAGGACGTCCACTTCTTTGCCTTTCTGTGACTCTTCCAGTCTCTCTGTATCTCTGTTGCGACCTGCTGATGACAGTCTGTGACATTCTAAGCTCAGTGGCCACTTCCATCTGAGAACATCCTGCTTGAAACCTCGCAATGGCGAGATACTGTTGATCAATTGTAAGGTGTTGTCTTGGTCTCATTTAGTTCATTTAAAAAAATTTCAAGAAGTTTCAACCAAATACGGAGGTCAAATATCCCTAACTTTTTATGATTAAAGTATGTCAATAAATAAACGTGTATATATATATTATATATATATATATATAATAATAATATATATATATATTATATATATATATATAATAATATATATATATATATAGATATATAATATAAGCAGCACATCCCTGGACTTGCCAATTTGAGAGAAAAAGACCGGGTGCCAGCGGCGACAGCCCTGATATAGGGACTCCAACAAATACAGTAGAAAAATCCACGGCACTCCACACAGGTATTTCAGGCAAAGAAGTTGTTTATTTCACCATGCCACTGTTCTGTGGCATGGTGGAATAAACAACTTCTTTGCCTGAAATATCTGTGTGTGAGTGCCGTGGATTTTTCTACTGTGTGTTTTTTTTTTTTTATTTATATATATATAATATATATATATATATACAGGCAGTCCCCTACTTACATCGTTCCGACTTACATACGTCCCCTAGTTACAAACGAAGACTTATGGGGCGTGGATGACATTCAACACTGAGTCACGCCCCATGATAACCAAGTGCCAGAATGCCACAGCTGCACATGAGATACAGAACGTTAGGTGAAATCTTCTAAAAAAGGGCACATACAGCAAAACAAATGTAAAAACTGTTCCCTGTACTATCCAAAACGGAAAAAAATTTTTTTTGCTGGCATTACACTTAATAAATATACCTGTTCTGACTTACATACAATTTCAACTTAAGAAGAAACCTACAGTACCTATCCCTTTTGTAACCCGGAGACTGTATATATATATATATATATATATATATAATGTATATGTATATATATATGTATATATATATATATATATATATATATATATTTATTTATTTTTTGCTCTTTAGCCATATATGGGAACATAATCGAGTCCTCACAAAATCATTCTGCTATCACAATATTACAGAGTAATAAAGAAACCATTCAATCCATACAACCGAACTTAGTATCGTATAATCAGTGGGATCTGTAACTCCACTTTAAAGGGGTTTTGCCACCATGTAATGTTGACGTGGGAACCTCCAGAATGGGTATTTAATCACTTTTCTAAATATATGTGATTAAAAAAAATTAAAACTCTGAGAGCTACAGCATTTCTCAACCCCCCTTGGTTACCACAAAGCTTCCCCTAGTCACGACCCAGGAGCTGAAAGGCCACGCTTGCGTGAATCACTTCTTATCTGATGACAGGCAGAATGAATGGCCTTTTAAGCCACCGGGTAGCAATATGTTTTCTTTTGTATACAGAATAACTAGCTGTAGTGTTATTAGATCCCTGCTTTATCTGATGAAGAAGCTTTCAATCTGCTGTTTAGAATAGGTGTTCTCTTTTGTATACAGAATTCACAAGTTATAGTTTGATTATTTGAGTGAACATGTCACAGGATCCCCTTATGCAGGCTCTGTGCTCTGGCTGTGTGTATCTGTGTGCGTCTCTGTCTCTTGCTGCGTTATTTGTTTACATTACATAAGCTGCTTAGCAGATAAGGTTTCTCCTGACAGTGCCGTATGAGGCTCTGTGTCTTGCTGTATTGAATCCACTGTTGTACTGTTTATTAGTTCACTTAAGTTTTGAGAAGCTCCCTTTGGATTCCTCACTCCCACTCCCCCACCCCTCTCCCTCTCTCCACTGCAGCTTCATGACTCAGCATGATTTGTTTACATCTTGCTCTCATACTCAACGGAGGTCAGTACTTGGTCTGGTGGCAAATCCCCTTTAACCTGCAAGTAATACAATGATAAAACAAATGATACATGTACAGTGAAGAGGGAGACTTGACACAAAAACAGCTGCTGGAAAAAGCACATCTGAGTTGTGGTAGGGGAAGGAAACATTTGGATGGATGGCGTACATTTGGACTGTACAGGACATCCTGGAGAATCAAACATTTTTCCAGTAGCTGTGCATGGAGAAACCAAGCCCGATTAACCACCGATGGACACAGTTATAGTTTTCCAGCAATCTGTTTTTCATCTATTTGCATCGCCATTGGAAGCTGTGGTCTTGTCCACCTGCAGCTGTCAGACTGCAGGAAAGCCACAATGAATTAGAATTATTTTTCTCTCTTATTAGAATACTTTTTATATTAGGGAATTGCATGGGTTCACACAATGTATTAATGCATGCATTTCTTAACTGCTTTAAAAACTCATGTAGAAAACACATGTATTTAAAAAGTGCATCAAAAACACATGCAGCGCAAACACAGGCTTTTTTGTGCAAGTGGTTTTGTAATAAACTCTAATCTGGAGCACAGGTGAAATTTGGGTTAATTAAAAAACACAAATTAGTTTGTTGCTTTTGTTTTTAAAGCAGTTGAGAAACATAACAAAATCCTTAAAGGGGTTTTGCCACGAGAAATGTTAGGGGGGATCCTCCAAAATGGTTTTTAATCACTTTTCTAAATATATGTGTTAAAAAATGCAGCTGAGGGGAGCTACAGGCGCTTACCTCCCTTAGTTATTTAAAAGCTTCTTTTAGATACACCGACAAACTGCTCCCCGGGCTTGCGAGAGAAAGCTTCTTATCTGATGAGACTGACTAAGAAGCTTTAAAGGCCCAGGGGGTAAAATATGTTGTTTTTTGTAACAGAATCCACAGTTGGGTGTGATTATCTGATAGACCCTGTTTTTTTTTTGATGACGGGAAAACATGAAAAGCTTTCAAGCTGCTGTGGAAAAAGGTGTTTCTTTTGTATACAAAATCCCAAGTTGTATTTTTGATTATTTGAGTGAACATTTCACACAATTCCCTAAGCAGCCTGGCTCTGGCGTTCACTCTCCTCTCACTCAGTGTGGCTTGTTTACATTTTCTTTTAGGCTATGTTTACACAACTTAATTGCGGGGGTACTGTACGCTCGCAAAATTTTGCCGGGTTTCTTGCGGAGTCGCACTGAACGGCGCGTACTCCCGCAACGCGGGGGGGGGGGGGGGAGGGGCCGGCAGCACGCCAGCCCCATAGACATGCACTTATCTCTCTGAGGTACAATCGTAGTATTTTACGCCCCGGGGAAGGCGTAATCCATATTCTCTATGAGAACTGGGATTACTGTAATGATTGGGGTGCATTTTGCTCGTATTAGAGCGCAGTTCACTGCGAAATACATGGCGAAATGCGCCCCAAAATAAGCTGTGTGAACATAGCCTTAGTGTTAACCCAGCCGAACGCTACAGTTGAAAAAAAAAGTTTACATACAGCATATAATTAGACACATATTCATGTTTTTCTCACTATCTGCATAAAGTCAAATAAAACCTACCTGTTTTAGGTCAATTAGAACCAAAAAATTTTTTTAAATTTTCCAAAGCCAAATAATGAGAGAGAAAAGTTTTCATACATTTTATTGTATTTGGTAGTTTACCCTTAAAAATGTAGACGTTTTTTTGGACATCTTTCCACAAGAATTTTTGCCCATTCTTCCTGACAGAACTGGTGTAACGGAGCCATGTTTGTAGGTCGCTTTGCTCATACCAATAAACCAACATCAGAAGCTTCCAAAGACATGACCTCATCATATGGGCTGTCCCAAATTGGTTAAAGGCAGAGTAATCTTAGTGTATGTAAACTTGTGACTTTACAGAAAGTAATAAAAATGCCTTAAAAAATTCCCACTCTCATTATTCTAGCACTTGGCAAATATAAATAATTTTGGTTCCTATTTGACCTAAAACGTGTAAGGTTCATTCTGATTTCATGTCAGATAGTGAGAAAAACATGCAGATGTGTCTTGTATAGTGTATGTAAACTTCTGGTTTCAACTGTATATCTACACAGTAAATGTTAAAATGCCATCCCAAAACCGCATTTGGACCATGGTTTATGGCGCAGATTTGCGCTAAAACCACAATCAGTTTTCGGATTTGACGTTGGCCCCGTACATTTCAATGTACAGATGGCAAATCCAGGCAAAATATCCAACATGTTTTAAAATCTGTCAGATTTTAAAATTGATCGTAAAAAATCTGTGCTGTGTAGACTACAGCACAGATTTTTTATTGCGGTGTATGCAGCACAGTGCACTGTCGAATTTTCGACTGATTCTAAATACTGAATCTGCTGAAAAGCCGACGGTATTACCGTGCTGTGTAGACATAGCCTAATAGTACATTCAGATGACGAGTAAAATGTACTTGACATATTCTACCGCGGTTTTCAATGAGTAATTCATGTGGATTTTGGTGGGGTTTTTCCAGCGGATTTACAGTCAGAAAACGAGTCCAATTCATTTCTGTAAGGTTTTGGATATGGATCTGCATCCAAAACAACTTACAAACCTATTGTGGAAGCGTTTTACACTAGGTTTTATGCCATCCCCATTGACCTCAGTAGTTAATTTTCCACGTGGAAAATGACACAAGAACGGAAAACACAAGTTTTTTTTACTCTTAAAAACTGACCAACAAAATACGCATTGTGTAAACTACAATGTGTATTTTCTATTGAGGTCAATGAAAATGATTTACTTTAGTTTTAGAGTATTTCGAGTCGGAATGCGCATGTAGTCGGACTTGAAATCCTTATTGTGTGGACGGAGCTTAACATTTTGCATTGTGGGTGCCGCATATTGGACCCTGTTAACTTAAAATGGGGTCTGCTAAGATGTCTATTGTTTTGATAGAAAAAATAATGCTGCACTGAGAGCTATTTTTCTTTACAAATATGATAGCGCCTCTGACATGGTTGTGAACAAAGCCTATATTCAGAGTAGAAGAACAGAGGTGGTACACAGAGAAGCAGTTACAGAGGGTACATCAGTTATCCATAGTAATTGGCAGTGACAGGTGCATTACAAATATTAATAGTTGCTATTCCACAATGAAGACTGCCAGTTAGTGAAATTGACTAATATAAGAATTTAATGTGTTGCTAGATAGTAAAGCAATAGCTATATAGAGTAACCACATTATTGTGCTAGCAGAGTCCACCCGATAAACCATAATGTCCATAAAGTATCTCGCTTTAACAGTACTAGCATTGTGTTTTCTTTCAAACAGCCGTAGGACTAAATGATAAAATTTGATGTATCTTCAGCTGTCACAAGTATGGATGGGTCTATCAGAGCTGAGTGCATTCTGTGATAGATATATCCATCACTAATTAGGGCATCATGGTCACTGCCCAAGGTATCCCCAAGATCACAGTGGGAGTCCAGATGTAACACACAGCGGGGTTTCTGTTACAACTGCAGGTGTGGGAGGTAACTCTGATCCTGGTATTTAAATTGCTTGTCCAATACTAATACTAAAAAAAAAAAAAAAAAAAAGCTTGACTGGTAGCGACTGAAAATGCAAAAGAAAATATAACTTACTTGTGAAACCCGCCTCTTTCAAGCTCTGCCAATGTCTCTGGTGCTTCCCATGTAACACTGCAGCCAATTACTGGCCTCTGCAATTGCCACTCATTCCTACAGGAACAAATCGCAAAGGCCAGTGATTGGTTGCAGCACCACATGACCTTGATTTCATCAGTGGGGAGCACCAAGAGCAATGGCGGCACTGGAACAGAGTAGGTATATTTTTTTTGCATCTTTAACCCCTTGCAAGATGCACAGCTTTTTTTGATTTAGAAACAAATTGACAATTCCTTTAAAGGGGTTTTGCCACGATCTCATTTCCTACCTCCTGCATCCAGATCTTCAGCTCTGTGTGCTCAGAAGGAGGCGTGTGTGATTTGTTTGAATTGCATCATGTGACCCAGCAGGATGACATCACCAGGCTTTTCTTCTCTCTAGTCAAAGAAAGGTCTGTTTATGTGTAGATCTGTAAGCAGCTACAGTGTAGCTCAGAGGTAAAACTTTTGCCTCCAGGCACAAGGGTCCTAGGTTCAAATCCCTGCAGGAATCAAACCTGTGGATTTTATTTCTCTTTATCAATGGACAGAAACCCGATTGAGGTTTCTTTTTTTAATGTATTTGCACTGTTTGACTAATTACTAAGGAGTGAAGAGGACGGGAGTAGAATGACAGCACCCGGGGTTTGAACACTCAGTAGCTGCCTGAGAGGTGAGGTGATGTCTGAGCATGTGTGACCAGGAGTGAGGAGCTCTCAGCTGTGGTCGTATCCCCTGGAGATGAGCTGTAAAAAAATGGATCACTAAAAGGGGCACTAAAACAAAAACGGTGCAGAATTTTTAATAAAATGAATGGTGAAAAATTTAAATTTTTTAAATTTTACAAAACTTCCCACGTCAATTGTACTTTTGGGAAAAACCCCTTTAATCTCGGGGATTTCCGGAAACGGGCCGCGGCCCGCGGGCGGTGAAGCTCCCGCTGCCCTCACCATCTACCCGAAAACGCCGTTTCCCCGGGGCCCACAGCCCCGGCTCCTAGGGGCATGGGAGAACCCCCGGAGAAAACCCGGGCAGCCAGCTATAGGGAAACAATACGCCCTTTTGGGGAGCCCCCCACAGCCAGAGAAAAAAAATTTCCCCCCCCCCTTCCCGGGCCCGCAAAACCACAAAGGCGAGCACAAGATGGGGGCCCACCCCGTGCCCCACTAAACAGACCCAGTGGAAACCGGGGGTGAGGACAACTCTAGCCCTCCCAGCCCTCTGGCCATGCCCAACGGGCACCCCCAAAAGAGCCCCCACCGGGCCCACCATAAACTATAAGCTTTTGGCACTGGGTGGGCCAGATTTTTACGGCCACCTTTTGAAGCCGCAATACGGAAACCTTTCAGAAAAGTGAAAACACGCCCCTGCGGGGCCCCATAAATTTTAGGCGGAGGAGCGGAAAAATAGAGTGCAGAACGGGAACCCTGATAATGCCCAGACGGGCAGCCCAGAACTCCCCAACCCATGCCAAAAAGCCACGGGTTTCCCTCCCATGATTGAATAGAGGCCCGGAGAATCGCTCCCTTAGGAGCAACCTGTGGATAGGGGGCCCTTTGCCTGAAGGGGTTAAACAGTCAAAATCTTCGGGACTATCCCGGGCCACCTCCCACAAAACTGGGCTTTAAACCAGGGTTTGCCGAGTGACGGGGCGCCCAGGGGGGGCCCCCCAAAAACCCCTCATCTAAAACCTCCAAAGCAAAACGCAAAAAAAAGCAGACCCCCGCACAGCCCTTAAAAAGGGTATTTTGACTAAAATTTAAAAGTTTTTAAATTCTAGGTTAATCGCAACTGAAAACCCCCACAAAACCCTGGCGGGTCAAAAGTATTCCCTTTTTGAAGTTTTTCTCAGTGGATGTCTCACGGCCCTCCGCACTTTGGGCAGCTTTCCCCACCTCGCTGTTTAACAGAAAACCGCTTCCAGTTTTTGGTACCCACACATTAAAAGGGTGCCCCCCCAAAACGCAGCCCAAAGTACTACATTTCGCCAAAGAGGGCCAGAAGAAGACCTTCGGGCCCCTCACCAACCAAAAATCCTCTTTTTTTTCCTCACCCAACCTCTCCTGATGAGTCTACTCCCTCCCCAACACCCCGTAGGGGGGTCTCCCCACGGGCAAAGCGATCCCGGGGAATCCTTTCCCCTCCCCCGAGACACCTGGGTCGCTCCCCCCACACTGGGAAACCCCTCTGGTCCGCCCCCCCTGGATTTTTCGCACCACAAGGGGGTCGTGGTAACCCACCCCTCGAAATCATTTTTAAAAAAGGTTTTTCTACGCCCTTTGGGGGCGAAAGGCCTGACTGCCAAGCCCGAAAATCCCAGGGCCCCAAAAGGGAAACACCCTTTCTCCATTTTTTTGTTTCTTTTACACCTTTGGCCCCCATTAGGTTTTTTGATCCGTTTACCCACAAGGGTTTTATTTACCTTTATTCTGTCTTTCTGTATTTCTGCCATTTTGGGGACCCTTGATTTTACAAAAGGCCCTTTGAAACGGGGATCACAATTTTTTCCCTTTTTCTGCAGGGGGAAATTGGAGATTTGCAGTAAAAATTCTTTTACTTTTCCAAAAGGGGCTTCCCCCCTTCCCCAGAAAAAAGAGAAGCCCCAACACACAGAAAGGGGAGTCTGGGGAATAATTCCCAAACCCTCTCTGTGTATTAAAAATCTTTTTAATTTGTTCTATTTTTTGATTGGTTTCGTGCATTTTAACTTTATTTTCTTTTTTTAAAGGAAATAGCATCTTAAAACGGAAAGCCCCTTGCTTAGATATTTTTTGGTGAAACATTGTTGCCCCTTTAGGAACTGCCCCCTTTTAAAAACACTTACCTTCCCCCCCCCTTTTTCCCAAATTATGAGAGTCATAAACATGGAAAAATTTAAAGGGCTTCGTTTCCCCCAATAAGCAAACCCGGGTGCTGCGCCACTTAAAAAAGCGTCCCCGGACATAGTTCCCCTTTAAAGGAGACCCTTTTTGAAACGGGGGGTTTTCCCAAACGCATGCCCCAAAATGGGGGGGGCCATGTATTGGGTTGTTCTGCAGTGGAAGGAAGGGGGTGTCCTCCCCTTTGGGTTTCAAAAAACCTTTCCCTTTTTTTAATATCCCCTTGACTAAGCCCAAAGGGAAAGGGAGAGGGCCACACTTGCCCCACCCACGCATAAGGGGTCCCCAAACTAATCACTTAACTCAAAGGGCCTAAAAAACCCGAAGGGGCCCCTTTTTTTTCCAACTGGCACCAAAACCCACAGCATCCGACTTTTCCTGGTTTTGGGGAAAAGGTTGAAAAAGAACCCCTTTTCAGACAAGTCCTTGATAAAAAAGAAACCTGAACCTTCCCCGGGGGGTGGCACGCCCCCGGGCAGACTAAAGCGGGCCCCTTCAGTTTTTCCCATGGACACTACGGCACGAAAGGCTGGGGGACCTCCATCTAGACTGCAAAAAAAATTTTCGTTCTATTCCCACGCCCAACAATCTGGGCCCCAAAAAACTACATCCTCCTTTCCGGCCCCGATCTTCATAAACGCTAGTAAGCCTCTGAATTTCAATATTTTATCTCAGACCACTTTTCCCCTGAAAATCGAAATTTCGAAGTCTTTCCCAAAAAGGGACAGATTTCTTTTGGGGGTTTCCCCCCTTAAATGGCAAAGACTGGGCAAATTTTGCTGACCTCCTAAAAATAATTGGGATAGAGTTTCAACCACCAAAACTGAGCTCAGCAATGCCTCCCCTTTTTGGGCCACGGCTAACGGTTCTTTGGGGGCCCAAACATAGCCCACACTTTGGCCTACAGACACAAAAATTAACGAGGAAAAAATATTAGGCAGTAACAAACGACGAGGGGGACATACCAAAAAATTTCCCCTTTTAAAAACCCCCACCGCAGAAAACCCAAAAAAAATTTTGGGAAAAATGCCAAAAGGGTATTTTGATCTATGGCCCTTTTTAACCCCAAGGAGGAAATTCAGCGCTTTTTCTCCATGAAGTCCAACCTGTTTCGATTTTGGCAACAAAGCAGGGCGGGTATTGGGGCCCCGACCCCCTCAAAAGGGGGGCCCCTTTTTGGCCGCGCAAAAAATCCCCCCCTTCGCACCCCGCAAAAGGGGAGGGAACCCCCCGACCCCTTTAACCCATAAAATTTACTCTCCTTTTAAAAATTTTTTTTGAGCAATTTTTAAATTCCCCCAGAAATTAAAACCTGCTCCCAAAAAGTACAGACGGGAAATCGGGGGTTCCTGTCCTCCATCTCTTTTCCCCTAGGCTCCCCTGACCCAAATTTGGGGTTCCTTAATGCCTAAATAACAGCCCAAGAGGTCCAAACCGGGGCCCTTTTCCCCTCCCGCTTTCCACGGGAAAAACCCCGGGGCCCCCATGGGTTTTCAGGAGAAAAAAATCTTGATCGAGCCCTTTAAACCCCCCTGGCTGACTGAACTCTTTTACCCCAAAAATACAGATGGTGTTTAAAATTTTGGGCCCCGAAACCAAAAAAGCCCATATAAAAGTGATCGCCAAGAAAGGCAAAGGGGGGCCCCCTTTCGTTTCCGACCCCCTATCTTTAATGGAATTTACCAAAACTTCCTCTCAAAAATCATGGCGGATAACCTTTGGGTCAGCCTTTCCATCCCTTTATAGCCCCCGCTCAGGGAAAAGGGTTTTTTCAAAGGGCGGGCCAAGTGGGAAAACAAAGTAAAGGGACTGGCAGTGCTGGGAAAAATGTGGGACATTTTTCCCCCACCACCCGGGGCACCCGTCCCGGTTGCGATTGAAGCTGAAAAGCAATTTTACAAAAGTCTTTGGGGGTAGTGGCTGTGCTGGTGGGGAGATCGCAAAGGGGGCTAAAAGGGAATTTTTTTAAAACCCCTTCCCCCTCTGGGCCCAAAAACCACAACCCAACCCCCCAGTTTTTACCCTGGGCCCCCCTGCCCAAGATTTTTCCCCTTCACAATTGGGACTCGACAGGGGATGCTCCCTCTCCCCCCTTTTTTTTTGAAAATTGCACTAGAAACCCCTTTTCAAATACCTAAAAAGGAAACCGACCCCGTTTTACTGGGATCACTGTCGGGAAAGGGGCCAATTTTGTTTGGGCCCCCTTTGCAGTGACCACCCTCTTTTTATCGGGCCCGAAAAACCGCATTTGCCGAAGATCTTCGCTTTTTTTCTAAAGCAGGGGCGGGCCTCCCCAATCTCCCATAACTCCCCCTAAAAACCTATCTCGAGGGTCAAAATAGGGTAGACCCCCTAGTACCAACTTTCAAAAAAAAATTTCCCCCTCTGATTAAAAAAAAAAAGCTAGCGCCTTTCCCTGGCTTTTCAGGGCCCCCCCCCTCTCATCATCCCGGGGAGAAGTCACCAATCAAGATGACTGCTTTCCGAGAAAATTTTTAAAATCCCCCCTTTAAAAAACTCCCCCTATTACTAAGGCAAGATGATATTAACAAGCTCCAATCGTCTTTCTCCTTTAAAATTTTTAATTTGGGGGGGCAGGAAACCCTATAGCCCAGTAAACTCAAAGCTCCCCCGTTTGGGCCCCAGGGGGGCCAACCCCCCCTAAAAGCTGAATTTTTTAATTTGGCATGTTTGGCGAGACATTCTTGACTGGATTTGGGGGGAAAAGAGGGCCCATATTCAAACTTAAACCTAGAAAAGGATTTAAAGCCCCCCTTTTGGGACCCCCGGGCCCTACTCCAAAAACCCCAAAATCGCATATAATTTCCCCCCCTTGGGTTAAAAACCCCTCCCTGCTTTAAGGGGCAAAAATTGCTACCTGGAAAAAATATTTTCCCCCCCCAAACGCTCAAACTTTCCCCTTCTGAAGTCTAAACAACTACCCCTCTGGGGCTCCCCGGGGAATTTTCCCCAGGGCAGCTCAATCCCAAAGTTTTGGGCTGTGGGGGGAAAAGGGGGGGGTTGGGGACACCCGAGCAGCCTAATTCACATGGGGGAAAAGCCCCTTTGGGTGACCCCCAAATTTAATTGAGGGGGAGATTTCCCAAATCCCACCAAACCCGTTTTTCCCGGGAATTTCAAGTTTTTTCCCTTCCCGTAAATCCCCCGGGTTTTGGGGCCCCGTCCCCGGGTCTGCTCCTCTAATTTGTTTTCACTTGTTTTTTGAAGTCCCCTGACCATTTCCTTTTTCCCCTTTTACGTATCTAAGCGGGGTTTTTAGGGGGTGGAGCTTGGGAAACGGTTGGGGGAAACCCCCCCCCAAAAGGGAGCGACGCTGTCAATCCGGAAAAAAGGAAAAAAAACCCTTGGGGGGGCCCGTATCGTCCGTAGGGGGGTTTTTTCTGTGAATATGTGGGGGGAAACTCACTTTAAAAAAATCCCAATGCTTACTTTGGGTTCAACCTCCCCCCCTTCACAGAAATTCCCCCCCGAGAAGTCAATTTTTGCCAAAAAAGCCAGCTTCCCTCCACGAAAATGTGGCATGGGATCTGGTCGTTTCCACCTCCTCCCAAATCCCCTTTTTGGGGTATATTTATTGAATATGTCCAAAACACTGGCATATCCCCCCTAGCTAAGAACCCTGACCTGTTTAAAACTTTCCCCCCCGCACGAGACCTCCAAGAATCTGGGGGGGGGGAAAATACCCCCATTTCCCCGCCCAGATTTCTATCCCGAGCACAGTAAAATATTTGCAACCTATTGCCAAAAGCGGAAACTTGCTTTAATTGGGTAAATCACAACCTCCGGGGCCCTTATCACTTGTAGTAGAAAACATGAAGCAATACTTGGTTGCTTTAAGGCTGGGGGCAGAAAGGCAAAAGGAAACCCGTACAGGGAAAATTTTTTAAACGATGGAAAAAAAATTTATCCCCTCTCACCTTCCCAAAGAAAGAGAGCTCAACTGATACCTCTTTTAAAACACGGGATGGTTTTGCACGAAAGCCCTTCCCCGGGTCCCTGGGGGCCCTGGAGCAACAGCCTCCCCTTCCACTAGCTCTGGGACTTCCCTCTCTGATATACCCGGCAAATGAAAGATGCCCCTCTCCACCCCCCCCCCCCCCCCCCACGCCCCCCCTAACTGCCCTTTTTTTTCCTATAAACACCCAGGTCGAGGGCAGGGGTAAAAAAATACAAAATGAAAAAAAAAGCAAGACTTTTCAAAGACAATGTAGACTAATGCTTTTCTTGCGGACCTCCGCGAACTAAGATCTCATTTATCTATTTCAATATACCTCTTTTGTTCTATTAAACACAACACTATGTCTTTTGTTTTCTCCTTTTATTTTCTCATAAATTGTTGCCAAAGATTGGATATCGTTAATGTATTTCCACATAACTGTACCTCCGCAAGCCTGTTATCTGTAACTAAGCACTTGTCCCGACTGCTGTTAATCATAACGTGAAATTGGCTGTACCTACATCTTTGATTTACATTTTTGATTAATGCCTTTTTTATTGTTGATGTATACATCTTTCATTGAAAAATCAATAAAACATGTTTAAAAAAAAAAAAAAAAAAAAACTTTAATCTCTTAGATCTTGTGGTCAATAGCAACAGTGGTATCTAAGGTAGGAAGGGGGCTCTGTCAGCCCATTCATACCCCATGGTTGGGTACTGCTGGGTTCACAGTGAAAATGTGCTTAGGTCTGCGATCAGGTTCTGCCTATGACACTGTGCCGAAAGTTCACCCGTTGGGATGCTTGTCAGTTTTAACACTGAAAGTCTGGAATGCGCTGGAATTCTAAGTATTAGGCTAGGTTCACACGGCTTAACTGCGGGACGTAATTACACCCCACAGTTACGCTGTGTGGCCGGGAGCGGGGGGCTAGCACTTCGCCGGCCCATAGACTTTCATTACCAGCGGCGCGTATACGCCGCTGGTAATTCACATGTTACTTATCTCCTCACCCGGCGGATTCGCCAAGCAGGGGGAGGAGACGTAATCCATAGTTCTCTATGAAACTGTGGATTACCGTAATGAATGGGCCGTTTTCAGCCCGTAATTTGCGCACTTCGGCACGTAATTACGGACCGAAATACGGCCCATTTTAAGCCGTGTGAACATGGCCTTATGGATAATATCAAAAAGAATGAAGGAATAAAAAAGTTGTTAGCTGTCAGACGGACGCTTTAAAGGGATTCTATCAGCAGTATTGAGCCTTAGCTGGAGCATTAAAATGAATTTCTCAGTAATGCAAGCTACATGATCATAACTAAAGATACTTTTTTGCTCCTATCTACCGCTATCAGCATTTTTGAGGGCTCAAAACTGCTGACAGACTATCTTTATAAGGGATGCGCATTAAATTTGGTAGGGAGGGAATAAAAATAGGAGAAAAACAGCTTAGCTGTAGAAACCACCCTTTTCCAACACCACTGCTGCCTTAGCAGGAAACGCCAAGGGTACAGGAGATCTTACCTGTTTCAGCAGATTTTGAACAATGAAAGAGGGTCAATTATGTCATAACAGTAACCAACACTTAGGCTGCGTCCACACGTCAGAGTGTAAAATGCTAGTCAGATTTTAATTAGAATTCCACCAGTATTTTACAGTCGATTTTTTTTTTTTTGTCCTGGATTTTTTAGCTGTGGTTTTCAGATTTCGGCCACCCCATTCAATAGAACAGTGCTATAATATAGAACATGCTCTAAGTTTTTTTTCAAAATCATCAGTTTTGAAATCCGACCTCAGAAAGTTGTATAGACCACAGCTCGGATTTTCTATTGAGGTCTATGGGGATGATTATACAGTTGGAGTTCTGCAGATACTGAATACACGTAAATATTCCACTGTAAACCAGTCCTGTGGAGACATAACTTTAAAAGGACAATGCTACTATGAAAATACTGCTTTATCTTCCAGCAGCATGCTATAGAGCAGGAGCTGAACAGATTTATATATTGTTTTATAGGGATAAAATCAGTATAACTTGTAACTTATAAAATACCTTCTCATGCTGGCCTTAGGAGTACAGTTGGCAGTCTTGCTCAAAGATTGACAGTCTTTACTGTGTGAGTCTGTAGACATAGAGGCGAGGAGTACCCATTGGCCAGAATGAGCACCAGGTACAATGAATCAAATCCAAGATATACTGATCTTGTTTTCCCTACAAAACTACCCGGTTTCCCCTAAAATAAGACACCCCCGAAAATAAGACAGTGCTTTTTTTATGCAATTCAGAGTTTGGCTGCTTATGCTGATGTTTGTGATGAAATCACTACAGTATATTAATACATGTTGATGTTTTGTTCAACAATAAATGTGAATTCTTGTTCATAGAAAAAAAAAACATCCCCTAAAAAAAAGTCTTAGCTCGTCTTTAGGAGCAAAAATTAATATGAGACACTGTCTTATTTTCAGGGAAACAGGGTATGTATCGATCTGCTTAGTTCCTCCGGCTCTATAATATGCTGCTGACAGATCAAATTGCTTATTCAGTATGACAGGTTCCCATCTGAAATGGAGGATTTGCTATTTAGGATGAGCAGGAAGTAAAGTTCAGTTAAGAAATTGTTCTCTCCCAAGTAAAATGCTTGCTGTTTTTTCCTATAGTTTGCTTAAAGGGGTTTTGCCAGGACGTGCCTTATCTGCTAAGAAGCCAAAGTAAACAAGCCACACTGAGCTAAGAGAGAGACACAGCCAGAGTACAGAGCCGTGCATAAGGGATCATGTGAAATGTTCACTCAAATAATCAAACATACAACCACTAGATGGATTTCTCGATATACAAAAGATCAACATATTTTTCTTAACCCTGGTGCCTTGAAAGCTTCTTCAGCTCCCTTTCATCAGATAAGAAGTGTTCTCTGCGCAAGCCCGGCCAGCAGCTCTTGTCTGGTCATATCTAATAGAAGATTTTAAGTAACTAAGGGCAGGTAAGGCAGCCTGTAGCTCTCTCAGACTGCAATATTTGTAATGACATATATTTAGAAAAGTGATTAAATACCTATTTTGGAGGATCCCACGTCAACATTACATTGTGGCAAAACCCCTTTAACCCTTTTCCGCAAAAAGACATATCTGTACATCTAGATCTGAAGTCGGGTGTACTGTTAGGGCTTAGCCCCACGGCAGGGTTTCAATCGGATTAACATGCGGTTTTCGTATTTGAAAACCGTCTGTAACCTGACTTTCAACCTTTTACATTGACTTAAATAGAAAGTCCGTGCAGTGTGAACTACTGTTGGATGTTTTTTTACACTGCCGACGTTACTAACAAATTAGAACATGTTCATTTTCCACCCAGTTTTCGGGAAGAACATAAATATGTGAATGTAAAGGGGGATAGCTTGATAATGTACAGCGATGGCAGGATTTTTAGTAAACCATCCCCCTATGCTAATAAAATCTAAATTGAAACTTCCTTGTTACCGTATGTTTCCTGCCATAACGCCCTTAGAATGAATCTCACGAGCAGTGGCACTCAGACCTTTGTATCATTTGTATATACTTTAATTAATAGGATGTTACCCTGTTTGGCTAAAGTGCAGTGTGAAATTTCGGCTGCTAGAACTGATTACCTATAAGTCTGCCAATATGCTGAATTCTGCAAACCATTCGGAAAAAAGCCATTCATCCGTAACGCGCCAAAAACACAATACGGGAAAACGACCGACTCATTGTATGTCGTTCCATGAATGAACGTCTCTCCCTGCACGAAGCGAAGCATCAGCAGGGGGGGAGAAAATAATTTGACATTTATTATAGGATGCTATCCTGGCTACAAGTCAGTTCGTGAAATTTCGGATCTGTTAGATCTGCCCTGGTCACCTATAAGTGCTGCCAAATGCTGAAGTTCATGGCATGTACCAATCCACTGTCACTGTCAATACACTCTGGTATATTACTTACTACATAGATCCATACATGTCTTTGGAAGTGACATCATCACAACTACTGTCCATCGGGAGTGATGTAATGAGTTTCCTTGATCAAACAACTACACACAAGGCTAAAACAACATGCACAATGCCACCCATTGGCCAAAGTGGTTTAAAGCACATCACCTCTGGACATCGCCACTGGAAATTTCCAATTTTCTACTATAAACATTTGTACATACCCTAACTAGATTAGATCATTTACCGTTGAAAAGAAATTGTTTTCACTCCTGGGAGGTCAGTAGCATTGTTTACTTACAGATTAAATCTCCTGCACTTATGTCTCTGTAACACTCAGCTAGGAATCCCAGAGATTGTATGCCAATCACTGCTATAGAACCTCCCACACTCTAACCAGGCAGTGTGAGTCTGAAGCTGCCTGTTACTCTGTGATACAGCATGGTGAGACAACCCCTTTAAGGCTTGAGGATACTTGTATAGTAGAAATGTTATATGTATTACTATCCTTGGGAGAACAAAAGATAATAATGTTACGATTGTACTAATTGACGGTAAGTAAGAAAAGAAAATTTACAAAACACAAATAAAAAATGGATTCAATTAAAACTACATTTAGTCCACAGTTTCATCTATATGAACTTAAGACTGAAAAATGTTTGAAAAGTTCTGCAATATCCGGTAAAACATTGATGTCAGGAAGGTTTTGCTGAATCTGGTGTCACCATTGGTCTCTTCTTCTCTCAGGAATTTCAGGCACCTTTGTTCGCTGCCAAGATACTCGTTTTTACAAACAGAAAACTTGGCCGTGTTTCACTGGAAAAAATTCTGCTCTGCTCAGGATGGATCTGTGGGATTAATTTGTCTGACACCTGTCACTCTTGAAAAAACATGGCAGCTGTTTGGCACAGGCCGGCAAATCTCTCTCTAACTGTAAAAAACACTTGTCTATAAAACTAGATAGATGGGAATTTTCCTATGTTTCTACATCACATTGTATAACGGTTCTTTAGTGTAATGTGATCATAATTAATCACATTAGCTGGATTGTTTTTCAATAATAACGCCCCAGGGCTAAGAATTTTACATACAGGTTACAGAATGGCAAGGGCCGCTATTAGGGCAGAGTTAATGTAGTACAGGGTAATGAGTCCAGTAGTGGAGCCCTTGTTTGCTGCACATGATTCTGTGCAGTGGATCCATACTGTTAAACTTTAATAGACAATAAAATGCAAAAATTCGGAGGCCTTAATTAGTTTTTTTATACACTTTCCCACGGACCCACTAAATTTATGGTATAGGTAGAAAGGGTTCATGAAGATTAGAATATTTTGTATTCTCCCATTTGCAATGGATATAACATGGTATTGTATGGAGACAATCCTGCAAAATATTTCTATGGCTATTTGCTCTTTTTGCAAGTTTTCCCACCTATAATAGGTACACTAGAACTGTGAGAGACAAAATCTAAAGATAAAATCCAGAAAATCATATTGTAGGATTTTTAAATAATTCATTTTAATTTTATTGCATGAAATAAGTATTTAATCACCTACCAACCAGCAAGAATTCTGGCTCTCACAGACCTGTTAGTTTTTCTTTAAGAAGCTCTCCTACTCTACACTCATTATCTGTATTAATTGCACCTGATTGAATTTGTTACCTGTATAAAAGATACCGTGCACAAACTGAGTCAATCACAGTCCAACATCTCCACCAGCGTCAAGACCAAAGAGGTGTCTAAGGACACCAGGGACAAAAATGTAGAGCTGCAGAAAGGTTGGGATACGCAACAGGACAATAGGCAAGTAGTTTAGTGAGAAGGCAACAACTGTTGTTGCAGTTAATAGAAATGGAAGAAACACAAGCTGACTGTCAATTTTCTTACGTCTGGGCTAAGGATAAATCTGAGAAAATCAGCCCAGAACCACATGGGAGGGCCTGGTCAATGACCTGAATAGAGCTGGGACCATAGTCTCAAAGATTACTATTAGTAACACACTATGCTGTCATGGATTGAAATCCTGTAGAGCATGCAAGGTTCCCCTGCTCACGCCAGCACATGTCCAGGCCTGTTTTAAGCTTGCTAATGACCATCTGGATGATCCAGAGGAGGCATGAGAGGTCATGTGATCAGATAAGGCCAAAATAGAACTTTTCGGTATCAACTCCACGCACCATGTTCTTGGTACAACCCCAAGAACACTAGCCCAAACATGAAGCATGGGAGTGGAAACATCATACTTTGGTGGGGAGGGCTTTTCTGCAAAAGGGACAGGATGACTGCAGCAAATTGAAGGGAGGATGGAAGGGTACATGTATCGCAAGATTTTGGCCAACAGCCTCCTTCCCTGAGTAAGAGCATTGAAGATGGAGTGTGGCTGGGTCTTCCAGCAGGACAATCACCCAAAACACACAGCCAGGGCAACTAATGAGTGGCTCTGTAAGTAGCATTTTAAGGTCCTGAAGTGCCAGTCTCCAGACTTGAACCCAATTGAAAATCTTTGAAGGGAGCTGAAACTCAGTGCAGCCCAGCGATAGCCCTGAAACCTGATAGATCTGGAGAACATTGTATAGAGGATTGGGCCAACACCCCTGCTGCAGTGTGTGCAAACGTGGTCAAGAACTACAGGAAACGTCTGACCTCTGTTATCGCAAACAAAGGTTTCTGTACCAAATATTACGTTCTGTATTTCCATTGTATTAAGTACATATTTCTTGCAATAAAATGCAAATTAATTATTTAGAAATCATACAATGTGATTTTCTGGATTTTTTTTTTTTTTAGAAGTGTACCACAATAAAAATTACAGAACTCTCCTTTCTTTGTAGGTGGGAAAACTTCCAAAATCGCCAGTGTATCAAATATTTATTTTCCCCACTGTAAATACCAGTACTGCGAATACTTATATTGGCAGAATGTGGGTCCCATTACACCTGTGTGGCTTCAGAATAGCAGAAATGAGGTGAAAAGGTAGTCATGCATGAGTGTGGCTACCTTCATTGATGATTATGAGTAGTATTGTTTAAACAGGTCCCTCCTCAGTTCAGCTCCGGTTCGACTGGAATATCCTAAAGCTGATTTTTTTTTCTTTAGCCCTAATCCTAACTGTAACCCAAACCATAACTGTAAATTAGGGCTTTTACAATTTTTTAAGGGCTAATTTACCATTCCGCGGCAATCCCAAAGCAGTGTCACTTCTAATCCAACATCACTTCCGGTTACCATAACATAATCCATATGAAATAGTAACCAGAAGTTACCCCACTTTAGTAGTGCCGCTACTCTGGGAGTGCCATAGAATGGTAAATTAACAAATAAAAGCCTGTAAAAATTCTAACCCCAATTTATGGTTAGAGTTGTTTTTTAGCTGTTTTTGGGTTGTCCTAAATCTAACCGCTTAGATTTGGGTCGAATTTGACATCTACCTGAATCCAAATTGCAACACTACCTATGAAAGTAGGAAAAATTCATCTGTTTTAGCAATTCACATAGAGTACAGTGGAGAGAAACGACTGCATATATGGTCTCTTCCTTACTGGAGTGCTAACAGGGATAAATGGGACCCTCACTTTCCTGGTAGGTGGGAACATTGGAAGTTGCACTGGCACCTTTATTGGATATCCAATTGATATTCCATAAATGCACCTTTTATTTTTATTGCGCTTGGACAAGAAGAGGCAGTGCATCCTCAGTGTAAGCTGAGATGATTGAAAGCAGAAGTTTGCTGTTTCTTTACATGTATCCAATATGATTGAGAATGGTTGATCCTGTGTTTGGGGAAACATTGTGGCCAGAGAAGTTAAAGAGGTTGTCTCGCTACAAAGATTAGCTTTCAACATGTTGGGAACACTAAATAAAGATGTTTTCCAAATATATTGTTCATTTTTTTTTGTTTGTTTGTTAAGGAGCTACAAGTGATTATATCACCTTCTGTGCTCTCTCTGGTTCCCCAAGTGACCGACCTGTGTACTTCTCTCCCCATCATCACACAGGTTGCACAGCACAGAACTCCAGACAGTGAGAACTTGTTTGTTATCTGATCATTCAGACAAAACCCAGTAATTGCTGCTGTTTACTTTAACTCAGAAGTTTCCTTGGTCCTGACAGCATGAGATTTATCTAATTAGCAGAGGTCTGAATACACTGAGCTAATATGCTAATTACAGACAGCTTGACCAGGAAGTGACAGAGCAAAGCAGCATTATTTAATTCATGCATCCTATGAAACTTTGAGATGAGACAACCCTTTTAAGAAACCTTATTGCATTAAAAGATGTTATAAATATAAATATTATTTTTATTGCACTCGGTTCACATCACCTGCCATCATTTCTCCCACCAAAATCTAAGCAAAATCCCAAATTCCCTCACTTTCATTATTGTTCAGCTATTACAATTGTAAAAACAGTATAAATCCTGACTTGTGTTATTTCCTCTGTATATTGCTTCAGAAAATGCCAATGGGTTAAACATAACTACTGTAATAATTCTCGAAATAAACAAAAAATTGTTGATATAAAAAGTGATGAATCTGTAATCTTATTGTATCTACATGATATTTATTATAGGAACCAAAATTTAACTGCATAAAATATTTCTGTTAAATGTTTAAAGTTTTTACATTTGTTTAAAACAATATATTCCCAAATCGTCCTAAATAAAGTTTCAGTCCTAGACAACAAATCTGTGGTGCAGGGGATCTTTCACTATGACCAAACATCTTTTGGTCACCAATGTGTTTTCACTAGCTCCACTTCAAGTTATGGGAATGGCAAACGTAAGAGCCGATCAGAGCCCAACATTGGTGCAAGGACCACTTTGTTGACCTGGTAAAGTCTAGATTGGGGCTTCATTTGTTTCTAATTAACCCTCCTTAAACACAGCCCTGTTTCAAGTATTTACAGAGGTTCTTTAATTCACTGTTTTCTCCCATTTCTACAGGATGAGCAGAGGTGTCTGGAGACACTGGAGCTTGCCAATTACGAACGGTGCCAAGATCAAAGAGCCTTCCTCAAACGGAAAAGGCATTTTAATTTAATCCCATCTCCAGGCACTAAGGTAAATCTTTGTGATCATTAGTGGAAAAAATAATAATTTATCATTTTACAGATACATAATGACATGGCTTTAGAACTCTCTAAGAGTTAAAATTAGTTTTGACCTTAACCTGGGTTTAAGTAGCCTGTGCTGACTTGGTTTTGCTCTTTTTTGTGGACACAGGTTACTCAGTAGTGCTATTCTGCAAGATTAAGTGACCCACTACTTTAATGCTGAGCTGTTGTTACTTTTAGACGTTTTTCATCACACTTACTTTGTCTTTGGTATTAATTTTTTTATGATTTTGTGCATCCATTAACAGAATATTGGGCTAAAATGGCCTCACCCACTAATTAAATGGGCTGTTGTTTAGGAGTAGGTGTATTTTAGAGGTGTCAAACCCAATTTCCCAAAGAACCATATCCGCATTATGTTTGCCCTCAAATGGCTGATGGAGGACTTCAGAGGATGGTTAGGGTGTCTCTATCATGA
Organism: Phyllomedusa bahiana; assembly: GCA_025379985.1. Lineage (NCBI taxonomy): Eukaryota > Metazoa > Chordata > Amphibia > Anura > Hylidae > Phyllomedusa > Phyllomedusa bahiana. The sequence goes on from JAODAL010004080.1 coordinate 79,488, forward strand.
GATTGATATTTCTTTTATTCAGGGCAAAACTTTAGTTTGTCCATAGGTTATTATAAAGCATGCAATTAGTATGGTTAGGGCTGTGCCACCGCCTGTGAGCTGGTGTTGCACTCCAGAGCTCCGAATCTAGGATGATATGCTGCTACTTTTGCTGGCACCGCTGCCTCTGCCAAGTGCTGGCTGTGACCTCCAGGGAGGGTGGAGAGCTGGTCCTTCTGCACACAGACTTGTCCACCCCTGCTCAGTGAATAAGCTCTTGTGGCCCACATAAAATAACGTGGCGGGTCGGATCCAGCCCACGGGCCTTGGGATAGGCATATGTGGTGTATAGAAAACAAATCTGCTGTACAATCTACAACTTCCAAGATCAGTGCTTTAAAGAGGTTTTTCCAATACACTCAATGACTGAATATTGATAGAATGTCATCAATTTGTCGTAGATGCAGGTCCCACCAATAGGACCCACACCTACCTCGAGTATGGGTGATGGAACTTCTCTGTTTTGAATGGAGAGGTGGTCTGGATGCTCCAATTGATTATCCTATATGCCATAAATGTGTAATAGGTGCAGGTCCCACCTCCGGGACAGTCACTTATCTTGAGAATGAGCCCCTGAAAGTCTTTGTTCAGAATGGAGAGGTGGTCAGAACTTTCCATTCGTTTCAATGCCAGAAAGGAATACAGCAGTCCAACCGCCTCTCCATTCTGAATGGAGACTTTTGGAAGCCTGTTAAGTCTTTCCCAGAGGTGGCACTGCACCTATTACACATTTATGGAATGTCAAATGGTATGACATAAAGGTGTAAGATGAAAAATTCACTTTAATGGGGTTTTCTCACTGTGCAGTTGCACCATTACAGCCAGCTTTTTAACTCACTCTTCCTCGTTAGGCTGTGGGTGATTCTATCACAGGGATTAGCATATTTAGCTTCTTTGTAACTAGTTGAGACTTTACACTGACAAATGCAGGAGAGTTAGGGTATGTTCACACAGCTTATTTTGGGGTGCATTTTGCCGTGTATTTCGCCGTGTACTACACTTAATACGCTGGGAAATGCGCCCCATAATTACGGTAATCCATAGCTTTCATAGATGGTATTGTACGCACGGGGAGATGAGTGACATGTCAATTATTTGTGGCAAATAAGTGCCGCGAGTAATGCATGTCTATGGGGCCGGCGGGCTGCTGAACCCCCCGCGCCATCAGAGTACGCGCATATTAGCGCGAGCACCCGAAACACGCGTATTGTACGCGCCGCAATACATCATGTGAACATATCCTTAAACTATATGTAAACAGAGCTACAAGTGCTTAAAGGACTGAAAACAATTGCTTAGAGTATCTGTAAGCAAAAGATAATCTTGTTAGAGATAAGGACTTCTCCTCTGGAGTAAGCTCCAACCATGGTGATGTCACTCCCTGCTCTGTCTAATTAATAAGGAAGATTATGGTTAAGTAACCATAGAAACCTGTGTACACTCAGAGCGGATAAAATTTTTCTTATCTCTTGACTAAGGTAAAATCAAAAGACCTAATGTATTTTGGAACAAGTCTTCAATGACCTGCCCCTAAATGTTGAAAGCTAATCTTTGTAGTGAGAAAACCCCTATAAGGAGGATAAGCTTTTCTGACAAGTATAGCTTAGTAATATTTGTATTCCCCATGAAATAATAATGTTGGAGCAACTTTTGAGTGAGCTATTCCTCTGGTATTCCTACTGGAAATGTATGAATATGTTGACAACTGGGTGTTACCATCCTCCTTGTCAACCTCCTACATCCTTTGATAGTGCAGACAGTAATTTACTATATAGGACACATTCCATCGACAGGAGAATAGTAGCATCAGTCATTAATCCATTCATACTTTTCCAAGAGGACAAACATAGGAATGGCACAAAGCCAGCAATATTATTTTATGGGGGATTCTAGAGGGTATGCAATTAAATATACATAGCACGACTACTATAGATTATTCCCATCTGGGAAAATAGGATTCCACACCCATCTGGTGTGGTCATGCATATGCTGCTTTTTCCCTTGAAATCCAAGTATTACCATTTCCACTTGTACATAAACTGAGAGAGCTATGTGGAATCATGTTTTCCCAGATGGTATTACCCCTTTAAATCCACACCCAACACTCTGCTATATGTCTTTCATATAGCCATTGAAGATCATGGATTTCCAGTTTTTTTGCCGTATTAGAAAATGTTATGTTTCATGTTTGCAAACAAGTAACATCCCTTTGCATTTGCTGCAGCTGGTAATATGTAGCATTATATGTTATAAAAAATACACATGGAGGGGTTTGCACTGTTGCTTTTACTATGCGTGCTCATGACATCTGGTATACAAGTGCATTTGTCAGCTGCTCAGATGAGGAGAACTGATAAAATGTGACCAGAAACAACCCCCTGTTTGGGGATGAATGACTGTAGATACAACACTTGTGATAAATATTATCCTGCCTAGCACAATCAGTCATTTCCTAAGTTCAGATAATGGTAAATGGACAAAATTAGTAACAAAAATAATTGTCTTAGGTGCAAGACGTTAAATTCCAAGCTAAGAACGCAGAAGAAAGAGATGTGTGGATCCAAGCGCTGAATGATGGGATAAACAGAGGCAAAAACAAAGTCTTTGATGAGGTATGGGTTCATTCATTTTAATAAGAAACTCCACTTAACAATGCACCCGTTTGCTACACGTTCTGCTGTAACTGGGGACAGGACGTTGTCTGTTTTGGGGTCTCCTCTCTAACCTCTTCCCTAATCATTTCTTGTGGCTTTTGTGCATATTTCAAGGACACTGTTGAATCACATTATTATGACCACTAGCGGGTAACCTCCATGTGCAGCACGGACAGCACCTAGATGGGCTGGGAGGAACTCAATAAGGTAGGTTGTATGGAGCCCTGCTGACTGCATCCCACAGCTGCAGGAGGGTGGGGAAGATCCATAGAGTAAACATGATCAAAGTGGTCCCACAGATGCTCAGTTGGGTTCAAGTGTGGGAAATTAGGGGGCTAGGGTGGTACTTGGAAGTCTTGGTCATGCTCTTTCAAGATTTTAGGGAGGAATGTATTAAATGTTTTCCAATACTATTTTAGAAGACAAAGTTGCATAGTTTGCACGTCCTTAATTTGTGAAAAATGTTGCAACTTTTTCCTACTTTTGTAAAACTCACCTCATTTACTTAAAAAGTAGATGAGACTTAGTGGAAGGGGTGGGGCCTCTCATAATCCAACAGGTTCACTTTACACCACTAGTTAGATAAGGCTATGTCTACACAGTACGAGCCATCGGTAGGTATTTTAACTGAATTGTGCTACGGTTTTTGGCATGCTTTTCGTAAAAAAATGTGGTGGATTTTCGGATTTCGGCCGGCCCAGTACATAGAAGTGTATGGGAATCTGCCAGGAGATAGAGCATGCTCTATATTCCGGTAGAGGGCTGGCAGTTTAGAAATCCGACAAAAGAAAATCTGTGCTGTGTAGACCACAGCACAGATTTCCTATTGCGGTCTATGTGCACTGGATACAGTCGGATTTTCGGTGGATTCTAAATACTGAAATCTGACCAGAAACCAGTGCTCTGAAGACGAAGTCTAAGAGCTTTGTATGTTAATTCAAATATATTGTCAGGTTTTTCCAAAACTAATTATGTACAGTACATCAACTTTCTGACAGTTTTTTTTTTTTTTTTTTAAGTACTTGTTGGTGTAAAAGTTATAATGATTTTTTGCACTTGGTTTTTGTGTTAATTGCTTTTTACATGATACATAAAGCTTTACATTTTTTGTCATTTTAAATTAGTTCTTTTTAAAAAATAATGTCAGATAAAACTTTAAAAAAAAAAAAAAAAGTGTCTGCTTCTTTTTTTTTATATCAAATAATGGCACTAAAATAAGTTGTGTAACTGTATCATTTTTCCACTACAAACCTTTTTATGTACTAGATATATAGTTCTAGGTTCTTCAGGGGCAGGGATAAAAGTTGAGGCTTAAAGGGGTTTTGCCATGATGTAATGTTGGCGTGGGATCCTCCAAAATGGGTATTTAATCACTTTTCTAAGTATATGTGATTATAAAAAGTCAAGCCTGTGAGAGCTACAGCTTTCTTTACATGCCCTTAGTTACTTAAAAGTTTACATTAGACACGGCCAGGAGCTGATCTAGCCACGCTTGCGTGTTTGCAATTCTTATCTGATGACGGGGAACATAAAGAAGCTTGCAAGGGGCTTGGGAGAAATGTGCAGTGCATGAGGCTTTCTGCTGTATAGAGAATCCTCTAGTTGTAATGCAATTATCTTAGCAAACATTGCAGCCACTCTCTTGCTTCCTGGCTCTGCAAGGGGCTGGGGAGAGATGTGCAGTGTATGAGGCTTTCTGCTGTATAGATAATCCACTAGTTGTAATGTAATTATCTTAGTAAACATTTCAGATGCTCCCTTGCTTACTCGCTGACACCGCATGATTTGTTTATCTTCTGTCCTGAGCAGATAACAGGTAAGGAGGTCACTTTGTGGCAAAACCCCTTTAAACTGCCAGAGTTTTTATTTATATATTTACTTTACTAAATGGTTTTGTGTTTTCTTTTTTCCCATTTTACTCGTACCCCAATAAATAAAAATAAAGAGCTTTGGGGCATTTTTACATAACTTTTAGTTTAAATTGATGATATATTAGCCCTCGTTACAATGGAATACAGCCCCCAGTACTGACTGCAGGGGTGATCTGGGTCCATTGAGAACATATTACAGCATGATCACATGAACACATGACTGCTAGGAATGGAAGCAGGAAGCCTGAAGGGATCCTGCTTAGCTGCATATACGGGACTCAGAGCGTGCCATATATAAAGTGATTAGGAAGGCAGGGATGGTAATAAATCTTACCTTGCTTTCTCTCTGGAGAATCTGGCTGCTGCTGACCGCTGGCTCTCCACTCTTGCAGCTGCATGATCTCTGTCACTTGTGTACTGCCTGGAGATTTATAGTCTTGGGTGGTCCTCAAGTGGATATAAATGCATATATACTGAACATAGGTGTACATGGATTCAGCTACTAATGCCCATATTCAAATCCATAAATATAGTCTTTTGGTAACTTAATGCAGTTTTATACACAGTTGGGTGAGATTATTATGACCACCATATCCAGATTAACAGCACTATAAAGCATATTTATATATTCATATATAGTATGGTCCTAGTAGGTTGTCAGATAGATGCTGACTGCATCCCATAGCTGTTAGAGGGTGTGTGGGGAGCGTACACAGAGTGAACACAATGTTAGAGGTGGTCCCACAGGTGCTCAATTGGGTTCAAGTCTGGGGAATTAGGAGGCCAAGGAAGGACATTTTTAGCCGTGTGACATGTCGCATTGTCTTGCTGGAAGATCCCATCCGACCTAGGGGATACAATCAGCATGTATGAGTGCTTGCGATCTGCAAGGATGGATTTATATCCAAATTGGTTGAGTATACTTTCCCTATGGATGAGTGGTCAGAGAATGCCACAGAAATATTTCCCTACCATAACACTGAAACCACCAGCTTGTGTTTTCCAGCAATGGTTGCAGGAAGTTTGTTCTCTGGTGTTCCTCATCTGACACACCAACATTCATCCATACATCGGAAAAAGCAACCTCAGTGTAGGTCAATTCTGATACTGCTGTGAATATTAAATCCTTTTCTGCCGATTAAACTTAGTTAGCAGAGGTGCAGTGATCATCTTTCTCCTTCAGAGCTGCATACACAGTGGGGTTCATTGTACTGTTGTTTTAGACATATTTTTGGTAGCCCCCTGGTTCATGTTGGTGGTGAGCTGCTCCAATGTAGTGTGTATGTCCACTCTTGCGCACATTTGTAGCCGACTTTCACCTCTCACATCAATGGCACTTAGTGCTCCATAGTTTCCACGTAGTTGCACACTGCCAATATTGAAAGAACAAAGTGGTCATAATAATGTGACTCAACTGTTTACCTGGGAATGTAGTTTTATGCTATAACAGGCTTGTGCTTACATTTTACTTTCTGGATTGCTTTCAGTGCATATAAATCCTTTTACATTTTATCACATCCTTACTTAGTATTTTAACCATACTGAAAGGGGTTTTGCCACGATGTAATGTTGACGGGGGATCCTCCAAAATGGGTATTTAATCACTTTTCTAAATATATGTGATTACAAAAAGTGAATCCTCTGAGAGCTACAGCTTTCTTTACATGCCCTTAGTTACTTAAAAGTTTGCATTAGACACGACCAGGAGCTGATCTGGCAGGGCTTGCGTGTTTGCACTACTTAGCTGATGACAGGGAACATGAAGGAGCTTGCAAGGGGCTGGGTAGAAATGTGCAATGTATGAGGCTTTCTGCTGTATAGAGAATCCACTAGTTGTAATGTAATTATTTTAGTAAACATTGCAGATGCTCCCTTTCTTCCTCGCTCTGCAAGGGGCTGGGAAGAAATGTGCAGTGTATGAGGCTTTCTGCTGTATAGAGAATCCACTAGTTGTAATGTAATTATCTTAGTAAACATTGCAGACGCTCCCTTGCTTCCTCGCCCTGCTCGGGCCCCCTCTCTCTTCCCCCTGCAGCAGTTCATGACACCGCATGATTTGTTTATCTTCCGTCCTGAGCAGATAACAGGTAAGGAAGTCACTTCGTGGCAAAACCCCTTTAATGAACAGTTTTTTTAGGCCACACACAAACCTATAAGAACAACACGTAATCGGTTTTGCAGAAATATATGCAATTTTCTTACAATACAAAAGGGAAGTATCACATTTATATAAGTATTCTGACACTTGAGGTCACTTTTACACTTGAATATTTTGGTCAATGAATCTAAGCAAAACTAGTAGTGGGTCCAAACCATGAAACAGGTACATATCTTGTAGGTTTATAATGAGTGTGAAAATTAGTAGCCTAAAGAATTTTGCAAGCAACCCACATATAACAACCGCATCGGTAGCCTCCATTTCTCGCCAATAATTCATTGGGGGACACAGCACCATGGGCATAGGCCCTTGCCTTCGGAGGTGGACACTAGGCGGATCAAACGTGTTAGCCCCGCCCCAACTGCCTATATCCCTCCTGCTGACGCCAGGCTGATCAGTTTTCAGCCTAGTGCTGTTTTTCCACAGTCAGGCCGGGAGCTCGGGCTCGCCCTTTCCCACTTGAAAGGGCAGAGTTCGGTTCGCCAATTCTGTAGAGCGCAAGCTGGCCCCCGCTCACAGGTTAAGGTCTCTATTGCAGGGGGTCGTGCGCTAGGTCCCTCGGGTTCGTAGGCCTATCGAACTGTGGGATGCAATGCCTGTTCGGGAAATTAGACGGTCTGCACCTTCCGTCCCTCCACGGGAAGTCTCCCTGTGTTTACTTTTATGGAAGTTGGCCTTCTGGGTGGCCATCACTTCTAGCCACCAAGTGACTGTATGGGCAGCTCTATCTGCCGGCCCCTGTTCTGGGGTCTGCGGAAGGACAAGGATACTCTGTGTCTTGTTCCGTTACGTTTCTCTAGGATGGTTTCATCGTTTCATATCGATGAAGACCTATGTTTCTGGCCTCTTTTGCCCCTCGTCCTCTCATCTTTGAGGACGATTGTTACGTTGGGTAGGCATGGTCAGGGCCGTTCGGTTCTACCTCTCTGTTTCGGATCCTTTAGGTACACACAGCCCTCTTGGGTCAGCCCTGAGGGTCCTTGAAGGGGTTGGCGTCCTCTAGGCCGCCGTTGCCAGCCGGATCTGGTCCATAGTTACGCAGGTCACGGCTCGCTCCCCACGAGCGCTTGGGGCCGCCTGGTTGGTTCGGCTTCAGCCCCGGCTTTGGCAGGTTTGCAAGGCTGTCACCTGTGCTTCGGCCCATACCTCGTCTAGGTTCTACCCAACTCATGCCTTGGCCTCAGCTGCTGCAGCTCTCGGCCGTAAGGTATTTCAGTTAGCAGTGGGCTGATGCTTGTCACTGCTGATGAAGTTTTCTAGTTGCCCACCCTCTGGGACGGCTTTTGGACATCCCATGGTGCTGTGTCCCCCAATGAATTATTGGCGAGAAAATGGGATTTTTGTACTTACCGTAAAATCCTTTTTCTCGTCCAATTCATTGGGGGGACAGGTCCCGCCCTCGTTTTTTGTCGCCAGGGAATTAAGGTTCTCTTTTGTTCCTCCTCTCGGCCACGGCTTTTGTACCAACTGATCAGCCTGGCGTCAGCAGGAGGGATATAGGCGGGCAGGGCTAACACGTTTGATCCGCCTAGTGTCCGCCTCCGAAGGCAAGGCCTATACCCATGGTGCTGTGTCCCCCAATGAATTGGACGAGAAAAGGATTTTACGGTAAGTACAAAAATCCCATTTCTTCCACCCTTTCTTTCTATTCTTCCATGCAGATCCTCTCTGGTAGAATGGGAAGAATCAGTGCAATGCTAATTTCAGGTCTCTTTATAGAACTTCTATCAGGTACAAGTCTGGGCTTGTTTGCGCCACTCAGGGACATTGACAGAGTTCTCGTGAAGTTCTTTTTGCCTTAGATATGTGTTCAGGGTCACTGTCCTGATGGAAGATGAACCAGGCCCAAAAGGTCCTGAGGTTTTTATTCTTATATAAAAGACTTTTTTCTACGTTCTTCGATTTATCTATAGTTTGATTTTAACTAGTCTTCCAGTCTCCACAACTATAAAACATGCCTACATTATTAGGCTGTCACCTCCATTCTTCACAATAGGGATGATATTGGACAGGTAGTTACAGTTGAAATGAGAAGTTTACATACACTATATAAAAAGACACATATGCATGTTTTTTCTCTATCTCTCTTGAAATCAGAATAAACCTTACATATTTTAGGTCAATTAGGAACCAAAATTATTAATATTTGCCAAATGCCAGAATAATGAGAGAGAGAATTTTTAAGGCATTTTTTTTTACTTTCTGAAAAGTTTCCATACATTTCATTAGTATTTGGTAGCATTGCCCTTAAACTGTATGAACTGTTTGTACTGTTTTGGATATCTTTCCACAAGCTTCTCTCAATAGTTGGTAGGAATTTTGGCCCATTCCTCCGGACAGAACTGGTGTAACTGAGCCATGTTTGTAGGTCGCCTTGCTCGCACCTGCCTTTTCAGTTTTGCCCATAAATTTTCAACAGGATTGAGATCAGGGCTTTGTGATGGCCACTCCAAAACAATGACTTGGTTATCCTTAACCCACTTTGTAACCTGTTTGGCAGTAGGCTTCAGGTCATTTTCCATTTGGAAGACCCATTTCCACCCAAGCTTTAACTTTCTGGCTGATGTCTTGAGATGTTGCTTCAGTATTGCCACATAATCTTCTTTCCTCATGATGCCATCTATTTTGTGAAGTTCACCAGTCCCTCCTGCAGCAAAACAACCCCACAACATAATGCTGCCGCCCCCATGTTTCACAGTTGGGATAGTGCTCTTGGCCTTCCAAATTCCTCCCTTTTCAGTCCAAACGTAACAATGGTCATTATTGCCAAACAGTTTTGTCAGACCATAGAACATGTCTCCAAAAATGTAGGTCTTTGTCCCTGTGTGAATTTGCTAACATTAATCTTGCTTTTATATGTTTCTTTTGGAGTAATGGCTTCTTCATGGCTGAGTGGCCTTTCAGCCCATGTTGATACCGTACTCGTTTCACTGTGAATAATGACACAATCTGACCAGCTTCCACAGCCAGCATCTTCACTAGGTCTTTTGCTTTTATTCTTGGGTTGATATGCACATGTCGGACCAAAGCACGTTCAACGCTGAGACATAGAATCCTTCTTCTCTCTGAGCGGTATGATGACTGGACATTCCCATCTTGTTTGTACTTGCGTATAATTATTTGTACAGATGAACACGGAACCTTCAGGTATCTGGAAATTGCATCTAAAGATGATTCAGACTTGTGCAAGTCCTCAATTCTTTTCCTGATATCTTGGCTGATTTATTTAGATTTTCCCATGATGTTACACACAAAAGCAGTGTGTTATGGTGTGTCTCTAATTAACTCAGATGTTGCCAATAAACCTATCAGAAGCTTACAAAGACATGACATTGTCATATGGGCTGTCCCAAATTGTTTAAAGGCATAGTAATCCTAGTGTATGTAAACTTTTGTCTTAAATGTCTTAAAAATTCTCTCTCTCTCATTATTCTGGCATTTGGCAAATATAAATAATTTTGGTTCCTAATTGACCTAAAACAGGGAAGGTTTATTCTGATTTCATGTCAGATAGTGAGAAAAACATGTATATGTGTCTTTTTATATCGTGTATGTAAACTTCTGGTTTCGACTGTAGCTGCACCATACCATATAGTAAATGACATTGAATATCCCCGCTCTCTTCCGCACCTTGTACACCTGGCCAGCGCAGCTGCTGCAATCCCATCTCCAACATGAATCCTGGCTTGCAACCAAGTGCTTTGTGCTGTTTTCATACCAAGTACTATGCCCGCCCCCGCCCCTCCCCCCCCCCCCCCTGTACTCTGCTGTTATAGGCACCCTTACGCTGACACAAGCTGCTGAATCTGTAGCTCCCCTTCTGTTTTCCAAAGGATAACAGAGTAAGAACAGATTTTGCTTGATAAAAGCTTAACAATTACATTTAAGTCAAAGTTGATCAAACTTTTTCATTTTTCTAAATCACACTTCTTGTCTCCTGTTCTGTGGCCTGTAATAGCATAACAAATTTCATCAGTGATCCTGAAAGGGGTGTTTTCATCATGCTGCTTCACAGAGCCTGCTCCTCACAGCCAACTTTAGGCTCGCACTTCCTGTTCTGGCTGTGGGTGGTTCTACAGCAGTGGCTAATATTTCAGCTGTGCTATTCCTAGCTGAGCCTGTTAGAGGGAGTTTGGTGATGGATGGTCTTTAACAGCAGAGCACAAGGCTGAAGAGTGCTAGAAGGTTATAGTTTGATAGTAAGAAAGATAAAGAAGCTCCTGTGCTGCTGATAAGAAACAGCAGGGAGTGACATCACACTCTGGGTCAAGGCTGCTAGAGGTGATCAGTAATCTAGGAAACCTTCTATAAACAAGCAGGAGATACAAACTGCTATAACTCTGAAATGAAGCAAAAACAGAACAGCAATGTATTTGATAATAGTCTTTATTTACCTTTGTATATATGTTTGAAGCTAATCAATGTGATAGGGATACCCCTTTAATACTGTTTTGTCATTATCCACATCTAGGTTAAGGTAGACCCCAAATGTTCACTGGAACATGTTACTCGAACTCGTGTTAAAGTTGGCGCTGCAAAGAGAAGACCTCCCACTAGAATCCATCTGAAAGAGGTTTGTAAGAAAGTAAATAGAACAAAATATATTTTCAAGTGACAGACATGCATTAGAATGATTTAGTAAATTACATTATAACTGCTGATAAAACTTCATACAATGTTATCATCTGAAATAGTATTTTCACCAAGAAATCCCTCTTCCTGTTACATATCGAAGTGTGTTATGAGTTGCGTTCATTACAGGATAGCCTAAAATGCGGCGAATATGCTAGGAATTTTATGAAGATTAGAAACCGTGCATTAAGGTCTGTAGATAGCTGTCTTTAAAAGGGTTTTCTTAGCATGCAGTTTCACAAAGCCACAGCCATCTTTAGATTCGTGCTTCTTGGTTAGGCTGTGGGTGGATCTATAGCAGTGTTTGACACATCAGCTCTGCTATTCCTGTTACACTGACATAACTGCAGGAGACTTATAAATTGTAATATACAAGGCTACAGAGCTGTAAAGGGTGAAAGCGTGTCATTTAGTTAGACAAACAAATTCCCTTGCTTGATATAAGGCTCTTCAGGGAGTGACTCACTATGATGGAATGGCAGCTTGGATCAATAAGATAAGAGACAAAGGAGAGAGAAGTGGGGAGAGGTGGTCGGTAACCAGAGAATCTTGTGTACTCTAAGAGGAGATAAAATCTTCTTTATCTCCTGAATAAAGCAAAATCACAATAGCAATGTCATTGGAAATAGTCTTCATTTTCCTATGTGAAAAACTAATCATTGTGGTGAGAAAAACCCTTTAAGGCCTTATATCTCTTAAAAAAAGTAAAGCAGATAAGAAATGGTCCAGTGGGACTGTCTGGAAAACGTAGCTATGGGACGCTACCACTTTATTATTGGAACAATTGAGCACCTCCTTCAAAGAGAACCTGTGACATAGATTATGCCCCCATTGCTGAGGACAGCACAAGCTAGTGTCAGACCTGCTGTTTTCCCAGTGCTGTGTCCCTTATTCTGTAAGAGTCTGTAGTTTTCGAGTATTTAATGTTTAAATCTGTATTTTTTTTGGGCCAAAAAAGAATCATTAAGAGTCAGTTTTTCAAACCCGCCCCCCTGAGGCTACCCCCCACCTCATTTCAAAAGAAAAAACCTAATTACTTTTGAATATTAGAAAACAGGGTAAAATAACTGTCAGGGGGGTGGGGCTAGCCTTTGGTGGGGGGGCCAATACCTCCTCTTTAAAAAAATTTGACATTAAAGGGCTCTAAAACTGTGTTTTTTAACGAATAAGGGACCCCGGGCCCCGGGGAAAACAGAAAGGCCCTTGAACTAGTTTTTTTTACTGTCCTCAGCAAGGGGGGGCCATAAAAATTTTGGCCAGGTTCCCTTTAAACCTGATTATCATTAGTAAGTAATCTGTGTACAATTTCTAGCTAATATTGTCCTCATTAGCTGTTTTCTAAGAAAGCATGCACAAGTATTACACCCTAATAAATAATTGTAGATTTTATTCATAGGCAAGTGCAGGATACGGGATAACGGTCAGCCATATTGGAAAAAAAGTACCCAATTGTTTTTTAAAATAAATGAAATAATTAATTTGTAATATGATTCTGAGGGGGTTTAATTTCGCAATTTAAACCCCCAGTATTTTTTCTCAAATGCAGGGGGGCAGAAAACGGCCGCTGATAATTTTTCTTAGGCTAGGCCTGGAAAAACTTTAGACACGGAAATTTTTAAAGGTTGTTCCCCCCTAAAATTAAAAAAAAAGGGAACCAGAACCAGGACCCCAGAAAGAACCAAATAAAATCCCCGAAGCCCCAAACAAAACTAAAAAAATCTTTAAACCACGGAAAAATTCGTTTGTGAAAAAAGATGGAGAAAGTGCAAGCTCCTAAAGGGGCCATCTCCCCCCCCCAAAGCTTGAAAAAAAATTGTACTTCCCCCGTTTAAAAGCTTTTGGGCGGAAAAAATTCCGGGGGGGCAAATGTGGAAAAGAGAAAACTAGATATAGGGGTTCTAATAGTGCAAGCGAAGAAAATGTAAGTACTGTAGTAAGTTCTCCACCAAAGCCCCCACCGAAAATTTTGTCAGACAAGATGAAGATTAAATGGGTCGGGTCTTCTTCAGACTTGATGGAGAACAAGGATATAGCCGTTGAGAAAGGAAGCAAAGAGAACCTGGTAGACTTCGACTCTGATGATCCAGAAAATTCAAGTCCACACCAATCTATGATATGTAGGGATATAAAAACAGAGGAGAAGAATCTGCAGGATGAAAATGAAACGGAATCAAATGATGAGGGTGGGAAACAAGACGATACAGAAGATATGCAGAATGATAGGTCTTCTGAAAGGAGCAGTGAAGACACCGAAAATGAAGAAAAGGACATGCTTGATGAGAAGGACATAGTTACAGACAACACTGAAGGATCCCAAACTGAACAACCAGCTCTTCTCTCAGTTGACACAAGTGCGTCTCCCAGATTGACGAAGAAAGTCCCTCCGGTACCAGCAGAAAGGCATGTGATTGATAGAAAACCTAAAGCATCTTCCATGGGAGACCTTCTGTCTGATAGCAGTTTAGACTTTGGAAGCAAGGAGGGTGGCGCACTATTTCATCTACATAAGGACCATTTAGACAAAGTGGAGATGAAGCTGGCATGTGGCAGACAGAGAGCAGAAACTCTTTTAAACCAGGTTTTAAATGGGCAGCATGGAAATGCCGAAAAGGGCAAAGGGCTGGATGTTAATTCTGCAACCCTTCTAAATGAGGTGATGAGAGACCTCCAGGAAGCTTCCGAAGCATTGAAGGAGATCAAGGCTCCCAAAACTTCGACACCAGAGGGAGGGACTGATAAGCAGAAAGAGAAGCAGAAGGAATTACTTGCACTCCAAAGGAGAACTGTTCATTTTTAGTACTTTTCGGAAAGTACTGGTACATAGTATACAGCACAAATCGCTTCAGCACTTTATGTATAATCAGTCTCTATCTGCACCTTGAGGACTATACAAGAACATGCTCTTACTATTTCAACAACATCTACAGTAGTTGATATACAGTAAAATGAATCTTGTATTTTTCTAAATATCTTATATAAATTTCCAAACGTTTCATAGAATTTATCTTCAGAATCCAACTTTTTATCTATAGATGGTATATCGATTTTTAATTGTTATTCTAAAACACAATTTTCTTTATTAATACAGTTATGACATTAAAGGGGTTGTCTCACTACATTGATTCATCTTACCTCAGTCCTGTTTTCTTGGTTTAATTTTGAATTCAAAGGCGTGCAGTAGAAGCCAGGTCTGTAGCTATAGCAACCAGTGCTTGCAGCCTATCATGAGAGATTGAACAGGTCTGTAGCTATAGTGACCTGAGGAGCTGATGCAGCCCATACCAGAGGGGATATCTAGGAATAGGCAGGGCACTGTGAATGGACATATTTTGCACGGTCACTGGTTTTTGCAAGTTCTTTAACATAAAATGCAATCCTTGCAGTGAGACCACCCCTTTAAGGCTCTTTTCACACTAGCATCATGATTTATTTTTATATGGGAGCCATATGGATATGACAGATTTATTATGATCCGACACTATCAGCTACACTTCCTTGAAGGACCATTTCTTTTCTGCAATTACTTTTTTCTTTTTGCTAGATGCAATACTGCAGCATGCTATGCTATTTTGACTGTCAAAATATAACTGAAACTTGATGGGGAATTAAAGTGTGAACAAAGCCTAAAATAAATACAGTATATCATTGTGTAAAGAAAAAATTCAATATTCAGAAGCCTCCTGCCCATCATTTCATCCAAGTGACATCCTAGACAAGATCATTTTTATCTGCATGCAATCTTTGGTCCTTTCTTGTCATTTATAACATACAGTATATAACCCTGTCTACTAGTCTCACTGAGATTGTCATATGTTCTGTATGCATAATATCTCTCCATATACAACTTTAGCAAGCAAACAAATCACTCATCTTGGATATGTCCCTTAAAGAGAACGTGTCATCAAAAATGACTTATTGTTTAAAGGGAACCTGTCACATAGGTTATGCCCCCCTTGCTGAGGGCAGCACAAGCTAGTGTCAGACCTGCTGTTCCCAGCACTGTGTCTCTTATTATGTAAGATGCTGTAGTTTTAGAGCATTTACCCCTCAAACCTTATTCATGAGCAGTTGTTAGCTCCACCCACCAAAGACTAGCCCCTCCCACTGACAGTTATTCACATGTTTCTACCTATTCAAAGTAATAGGCTTGTCAGTTGAGGTGGGCGGTGCTAGCCTCCGATTGGCCGGGTTTGAAAAAACTGACACTCTGAAGGACTCTTCGAATGACTCTTCTGGCTGAAAACTGCAGATTTGAGCATTAAATACACGAAAACTCCAGCATCTTACTGAATAAGGAACACAGCGCTGGAAACAGCATGTCTGTCACTAGCTTGTGCTGTCCTCAGCCAGGGGGGCAAAAACTATGTGACAGGTTCTCTTTAACTCTAGTTTTTATATTAAACACATTTTTTAATAATTTTTGGTTATTTTTTTTTTATTTTCCGTATCACTTTCAATATTTTTTAATTCTTAAGTTCTGCAGTTTTCAGTTTGGCCACTAAGCCTAATAATAGCCTGACACTTCTTGTTTTGTAGAGAAAGATTCTCAGTTGTCTGCTCATTATCAGCACTAAGAGGGTCAAACTGAAAGGAGACACCAGTGTTAATAGATAACACAGGATCCACCAATCACAAGAGGAGATAGTCACAGTTCACCCTTTCACCTCCCTGCACAGTGACTTCTTCCCAGGTCACAGAGCATCGCTAGAAAACTCTCCTATGGAAGTCAATGGGACTGAGTCAGTCTTAAGTTTCCTTTGTGCATGAAGCTACTGTAAAGGATCTCTCTGACTGTTGTTAAAGCAGTGCAAACAAGGCCTAGTGGCCAAAGTGAAAAAATATTGAAAGTGATATGAAAAATTAAAAAAAAATAAATAAATAAATTCCCGTTTAACATAAAAACGGGACTTAAAGAATGACTAATTTTTTGATGATACATTCCTTTTAAATGCACGGATTATGTCTTATCTTGTTGCCCATTAACAATACATCCATTGCTATTTACAGGTTTTATGCATGGGGCCTTATTGTGTCATACATTGCATAGTTTCACAATATGATTGTGCTCACTAGTGTTGCGCTTCAGATTCAGGTAGGTTAGGTTCAGCGTAATCCAAATTTTGCTGGCGATGGTGCGAAAATCATGTGACAAATCACCAGCATTTTTCTAGACAGGAAAAGTAAAGTGTATGCAAACAATCAATGATACACTTTCTTGTCTGGAAAAAGGCTGGTGATCATCGCCAGCAATATTCAGAACTGGCCCTTCCCAAATTCTAAGTGCAATGCTATTATTTGCTGTGTATGGTCAAATACTGGTAATATAGAGTATATTTACAATTAAAAAGGTTTCTAGTATTTCATATCATACCCACATGCTTTCCTTTCAAATGAAGGTAAATTGTGGAAAGAGCTATATATTAATTTCACTGGAAAGTCCTGTATACCAGCAGCCTGCTCTCCATAGGTCATCTGCGAGAACACCAGTATTGGTGAAGTTCCCAAAGGCCGGACCTCTACTGATCTGTTTTACAATATCTTATCATCGAACACCATAGTGAGAAAATCCCCGTACTAGAGATCAGGGGCGTAACTAGAGAAGCCAGGGCCCCAAAGCAAACTTTTGGATGGGCACTCCCCCCTCCACCCCCGCCGCCCACCTCCCTGACCACGAACATTTACCAGAACATGCAGTTACTAGATAATACAAGCGGCAAATACCTCACCATACATATCACCATCATACTGCTACCAAACAAATCCACTATACCGAAACCAATATTACCAATAACGTTACTACATATAGACCTGATTATACCTCCAGAACACAACCACAAATTACCACCACAAAGTGACTGAATAATAACCCTACACTATTACTGATCAGTACACAAAGACCAATAGTACCGCCATATAGTGACCATATAGTGGTATATACCAGTGTACACAGGCTCTGCAGACTGTATATAACTCCATACATTGACCATATAGTGGTAGACACCAGTATACACAGGCTCTGTAGACTGTATATAACCACCATACAGTGACCATATAGTGGTATATACCAGTGTACACAGGCTCTGCAGACTGTATATTACCACCATACAGTAACCATATAGTGGTAGACACCAGTATACACAGGCTCTGTAGACTGTATATAACCACCATACAGTGACCATATAGTGGTATATACCAGTGTACACAGGCTCTGCAGACTGTATATTACCACCATACAGTAACCATATAGTGGTAGACACAGTATACACAGGCTCTGTAGACTGTATATAACCACCATACAGTGACCATATAGTGGTATGTACCAGTGTACACAGGCTCTGCAGACTGTATATAATCACCATACAGTGACCATATAGTGGTAGACACCAGTGTACACAGGCTCTTTAGACATATAAGTGATTACAGTGTAGTTACATCTTGTGACTCACAGGTGACGTTCCTCTGACGAGTCGTTGACTTTCCCCTTTGTTCTGCATCCGGTCCTTTCCGCCATGATGACGTCTCCCGACTACTTGTCCCTGCAGATTTAGACACAAATATCTTAGAATCCTGACTTTTCCAGCACCTGCCACCCTGGCTATATGGGGTCCATTTAGGCAGGCAGGAATTAGATAGGATATATGGGGCCCCAAATAGGCAAGGTTTAGGTAGCCAGTAGAGTCCCCATATAGGCAGGCAGGGTTTAGGTAGCTATAGGGAGCCATAGAGGTAGATAGGGGTTAGGTGGGATAAGGGCCATATAGGTAGGGTTTAGGTAGCTAAAGGGGCCCCATATAAGTAGACAGGCAGGCTTTGGGGGCTATATAGGTAGGCAAGCTTTAGGGGGCTATAGGGGCTATATAGGCAGACAGGCTTCACAGTAGCTATAGGGCTTTTCAGGCAGGCAGACTTAGAGCTATATAGGCAGCCGCTGGGGGGGTATAAAGGCAGGCTGGGGGGTATAAAGGCAAGCTAGGGAGCTATATAGGCAGCCTTTAGGGGGCATATACAGGGAGCCTTAAGGGGGGGTATACAGGCAGGCTTCGGGGTATACAGGCAGGCTTAGTGGGTATACAGGAGGCTTAGGGGGTATACAGCAGGCTTAGGGGGGTATACAGCAGGCTTAGGGGGGTATACAGCAGGCTTAGGGGGTATACAGGAGGCTTAGGGGGTATACAGCAGGCTTAGGGGGTATACAGCAGGCTTATTGCAGTATACAGCAGGCTTAGTGGGGTATACAGGATGCTTAGGGGGGTATACAGCAGGCTTAGGGGGGTATACAGCAGGCTTAGGGGGATATACAGGCAGGCTTAGGGGCAGGTAAAATAAGAAATCCCTTACCTCGGTCTACGCTCCTCCGATGCGCCGCTCTGCAGCCTCTGTGCTCAAAGCGGGCGGTGCGGTGATGTGACGTCACCGCGCGCACCCACGTGATCACAGTGCGCCGGCAGGGGAAGTAGCAGAGCGGAGCGTTCGGCACTCCATTCTGCTATCTCTGGGCAGCGCTGCCTCTGAACGCTCGAGCTGGAGGGCCCGGGCGTTCAGAAGCAGTATGCGCCGGGCCCCGCAGCTCCGCACCCGCTGCAGTGAATTAGTATGTTCACTGCCGGCGGGCACAGGGGCTTAACTACCGGGGTAGCGGACGCAGTAGCAGCTGCCCCGGGCGCGGGCTCCCCTAAGGGCACGAGCCCCGGAGCAACTGCTACCCATGCTACCCCAGTAGTTACGCCCCTGCTAGTGATTTTTCATGGTCTGTGAAACTGTGACTGAACTATGTATTCATGTTGTGAGTTAAAGGGGTTGTCTCACTACAAGGATTGCTTTTTATGTTAAAGATCTTGCAAACACAAGTCACTTTGCAATATGTGTCCATCAATAGTGTCTTACCTATTCCTAGATATCCCCTCCTGTATGGACTGCTTCAGCTTCTCAGGTCGCTATAACTACAGACCTGTTCAGTCTCTCCTGATTGGCTGCAAGCCTAGTAGAAGGCAGTAAACATGCCCCTGAATTCAAAGTAAATACAAGAAAACAGGACTGAGGTAAGATGAAACAAAGTAGTGAGACAACCCCTTTAAGGCCAAGAGGGACAATGTTTTTTATGATGTGTGCTATTGCATCTTCTCCAGCAAATAGTTACAAGAATCTGTAACTGGCAGGATCTAAATGTGTCTTATTGCATTCAAATTCGTTACATGACCCACCTTTACCAGACCAGATATATATATATCCTTTTGTGTGGTGGTAATCTTTTATTGTACATAACCCTATTTAAAGGGGTTGTCTCAGTACAAATATTAGCTCTGAACATGTAGGGAATGTTAATTCAAGACTTTTTCCAAATACATTGGTGTTTTGATATCACCCTGGTCAGGAGATAAGAACAATTTTACCTGCACACAGGTTTCTCTGGACTGCAGTTTAAGAACAGTGTGTTATCTCTAACAAACAAAGGGGATTTATTACTTTTCATTGTTTACTTTGTAGCCCTCTGCAGTATAGATTACATCTCCTGCAATCATGTCAGTGCAATTAACTCTTTAAGGACCCTGGACCTACTCATACATCCCAGGGTCCCTAATAGGCTTTGCAGGGGACGCTCTTCGACACCCCCCCCCCCCCCCCCCCCCCGCGCATGCGCAGTCGCCAGGTGTTAGTGGCTGATCGCCGCTAACACCCGGCCGATACAGCGCGAACAGGCAGCGTTGCCCGCCCGTGATGTTTAACCTTCAGATGCCGCGGCAAAGATGGCCACGGCATCTGAATGAATGAAGATCGGTGCCGCACAGCGATCTTCAGGGCAATCTGCATCGCCGCAGCATACCTGCAGCGATCCAACGCCTGGACATGTCATGCCCTGTGAATGCAAATTTCAAAAATAGAAAAAGTTTGGAATTTTTTTACGGTACCAAAACATAATGGAAGCCCTACATGTTTGGTGTTGCCGGATGTGTATCAATCTGTAGAATACAGATAACACATTATATTTATCGAAGATTGAAGGCTGTAAAAGCAAAACACCCCCAAATATGGCAAAAATAAGTTTTTTTTCACAATTTGTCCCACTTGAAATTTTTGGGCAGTTTCCCAGTATATTCTATAGAACAGTGAATAACACCATTAGAAAGTACATCTTTTCCTGCAAAATAAAAGCCCACATGTGCTCAGTGAAACACCATGGTGAGACAACCCCTTTAAGACAATCTTGGTGGTTGGAAGTGGAACAGATATGTAAATGTGTGACTACTCAAAGAGGTTTCTCCAGAACCGAAGTTTAGCACCTGTCCATGGGATAATTGATAAGTGCCTGATTGCTACAGGCCCCAACACTGGAAGTACAGCTCTTAGCTATCTCTATTAGTCCCAGAGATCTCAAATGGAGAGGCAGCACACATACTCGATCACTATTCCATTTTACATCCTTTTAAGTAAGGTTGCACGATTAGGCCTCGTTCACACGGCTTATTTCTCCGCGGATTGGCGCCATACTCCACGCCGGATTTGCGCTGCAGTACGGCGCCAATCCGTCGGAGTAATTACGGTAATCCACAGTTCTCATAGAGAACAGTGGATTCCGTCGCTCCTCCCCGCTCGGCGAATCCGCCGCGGGGGGAGAAAGTGACATAGACATTATTTACGCCGCGTACGCGCCGTAGATAATGCATTGTCTATGGGGCCGGGGAGCGGCGCCCCCGCCGCGCTTCGGCCCCGCCCCCGTCCCGCCCCTTATTCACGACGGATTTGTGAGCGCAATCCTGCTCACAAATCCGTCGGGAATAAGCCATGTGAACACGGCCTTAGGGGAAACGTAGGACACAGAACCCCTTGTGTCATAATCAGTGAGACTCCCCAGTGATAAGACAGTTATCATATAATCTGTAAGATGGTAATGTTGATTCTTACCAAACCCATTTAAGGGATTCTACTACGATGAAAAGATATTGCTTGAATGTAAACCCAACAAACACTTTTGTTGTTGTAAGGCCAAGTTCATGTTTGGTATTTTTATCATATTCTGTCCTATCTAATAGTTTATATTTTTTAAAGTCTTGTCCACACACAACTCCATACAGTGGTATTTTTCCTGATTTTACCTTTCTTTTTACTCAAAACCAGACCCTAAATCTGGAAATTAATAACGTCTCCTCTTTTTTAGATCGGTCCTTGTTTAAGGCGGTATAAATTTGATAGATAAGTATGTGTGTACAAGAGGAAACTCTGGGCCACATGTATGAAAACTGTCTTGGTCTAAGACTTTGTCACCCATAGCAATAAATCAGAGCTCCCCTTTCATTTCATATAGAGCTATGAAAAAATGAAAGGGAAGCTCTGATTGGTTGCTAAAGTCTTAGACCGAGACAGTTTTCATACATGTCCCCCTTTGTCTTTTAATCAGAGGAAGATCTTTATTGGTTTTTTGCTTTGCCTTCTGCTTTGCATTATGAAACTCAACATTATATTATACTTCTGTATTGCTGATTATCACGCTTACTGGTTTATTAAATGCTGTAGTAAATGAGCTCCATATTATTAGATAGAAGGCCTGTACTTTGAATGATGGCATAGTAAAGAAGAACTCTATTGGTTAATGTATGGCATTTTAAATCAAACATTAGGGAGTAGCACAAGGTAATGGATCACTTTATAGTATATATACTATGATATATATTATAAACTGTTACAAATGGTCTGACGCTTGGTTGCTCTTGGTTGCCTCTTACCTCTTCACGTGCCTGGAGTTGTGTAGTATTCATCATTGGGTTCCACAGGGCATTGTTTTCAATGAAGCAGTCATCAGTGTGTGATGTAGCCAAAGGACATCCACTTCTTTGCCTTTCTGTGACTCTTCTAGTCTCTCTGTATCTCTGTTGCAACCTGCTGATGACACTCTGTCACACTCTAAGCTCAGTGGCCACTTCCGTCTGAGAACATACTGCTTGAAGCCTCGCAATGGTGAGGTACTGTTGATCAATTGTAAGGTGTTGTCTTGGTTTCATGATGTCAAAATGTGAACAGCAGGATGAGGAGGATTGTTTAAATCCCAATTCAAATTGATCCCCTTAATGTATTGGGCAATTCAGGGATCAAACACCTGTTGGGAATTTTGCCAATAAGCGTGTTTGTGTTCGTGTTTAGGCCATACAGGGTGTACTGGATTTGAGGAACCCATCAGTCAAATCCTGAGATTGTTCTGTTTTTTACCACCTAGAAAACAGATCCTTGCAGGAGTGGTGCACTACTAGCTTCAGAGGCCCATCAATGCACCATATGTCACTCAGGTTCTGTTTGCACCATACAACAGTTACAAACAGAGACCAGTGGATCCAGTTGACTTAATGCAGTAGTTTAGGGGTTTCAACATGATTTTTGTCATTTTTATAGCTAGGGTAGTGCGGCATATTATGTTATTCCTTTCATTAGACTTGTTAATTGTGGTCTGTGATTATTACCAGTATACGTGAGATCTTGTGTTGCCCACTTCCTAATATCTTGCTGTCTATAAGTCACAGCTTTTTTTGGCTATGGTAACAGTTCCAATTACAGCTTCCACAGAAGTTGTCACAAAACAGTCTCAAGGGACATATCTTTCTAGCTATCCATATAAAATATAAATGTAGCAGACGTGTCAAAGGAGAATATTGGAATTGAAAGTAATTGAAAGTAAAATTTTAATTTTAGGCAGAAGTGTGCAGTGAC
Organism: Phyllomedusa bahiana; assembly: GCA_025379985.1. Classification (NCBI taxonomy): domain Eukaryota; kingdom Metazoa; phylum Chordata; class Amphibia; order Anura; family Hylidae; genus Phyllomedusa; species Phyllomedusa bahiana. Next base: position 102,536 of record JAODAL010004080.1, read on the forward strand.
ACCATCACAATATCTTTAACTGCATTTCCTGCAGTGGAAGATTCAGCGTCAGATGGGGATGTTAAAGCCATTCCAGAAGAGCAGGAACAAAACCCCTAATGATGCTGATTTCCTGCTGCCAACTGCACATTGCCTCAATAATGCAGCTCGATATATTGCTATAGTGTCCCTTTAAACCTTAACCACTGAGAACCTGAAAATTCCCTTCCCATGACTTCAGAAAGCTGAGATGTAGGAGTTTGCTGGGTTGTGTCTTCCTGCTGTGGGTCACTGATTATTTTCTTTTTTGGACTAAATTAAGTTGCTTTGCATAAAGATGGCAAAGTCCTGCATGATTTATAAAGCAGACTGAGATCTTTAGACAACACTCAATAATATCTAAGAATCCAGCAATACATCAGTTTGTGTGTTCAGGATACTTTTACCACTAATGGCATAAATCTCAGTTTGCTTCACAAATTACCCAGGACCTTGATTTTATTATATAAGTAGGAATTGGCTAATAGTTGGCTTTGAATATTTCTAGCGGATAAAAGTAAATTGTGTTGCTATGAAAATTAGTAACTTTGACAAGTGCATGTGCTACGTTTTAGCAGAGAAGGATGCCGTATGTCATTATGAAATTGTGATTAAGAAAAGTAAACTTTAGCAAAATTGATTATGGTTCGGTCATCAAGTACCTGTTTTTTGACAGGACTGTCTGGTAAAGAAATTTATGACATATCAACAATATTATGAGATGAGTGTCCAGCTAATTCAACCATTAAAACCTTGGTTGCTAAATTTAAACATGGAAGAAAAGATGTTACAGGTGATGAGAGGCCTGGAAGACCCATATCTGTGCCAATGAAAGAACACATTGCTGCTGTTCGTGATATGATTCGGGGTCATAGATGGTTCAGCTTAAACACATATCATGGAATATCGCATACGGACATTATTATATAATTCATAAAAGAATGAGGATGAAAAAGGTATGTACAAAATGGATTCCCAAGTGTCTCAATGCTGATCAAAAGTGAATGAGAGTGATAGAATCTCAATGGAATCGCAATCAATTTAACAACAGAAAATCAAACTTTGTGGATTGCCCCGTTACAGTGGAAGAAATCTGGATTCAACATTATGATCCAGAAATGAAAATTCTTGTTCACCTTAGCCCAAAAAGTTTTGTCTGCAGATGTTTGCTAGAAAAGTTTTTGCCTCCATTTTCTAGGACGGCATAAAATGGCATAATTTAAATGGATTACTAGAGCTTGGAAAGTTAATCCCAGGAGAAGGATCCTGCCCACATGTCTTGCATTGCCCTGCACAATCTCAGTGAAATCGACTTGTCAAACGTCCACCATTTTCTCCTAATTTGGCCCCATCTGATTATTATCTTTTTCTAAAACATAACAAATAAATATTGATTGGAATCACTTTTTGATCAATGAATAAAGTGTGTAGAGTTGTAGGGAATATTCTATTGAATAGAAGAGTATTACTTTGAAAACCTGTAGGCTTTTTCTAAGCTAGGCCACCTATATATCAATACCCACTCTTACATCTATTCTTCTGCTGTGCAACTTGATCATTACACAGAGAAAAGTGAACAGTTTCAGTTTGCATAAATGAGATTTACAGTTTTGGGGCTTATTTCTGTCATACAGCTACATATATTGTAGGAGTAATTAAGCTTTTCTGCTCCTGGAGCAATTATTTTGCTGATCTAGCTATATTATTTTGCTGATGGCACTTCTAGCACCTAACACCTTTAAGATATAACCTGCCAACTCTCTAGCTATGCCCCTACATGTTTAGTGCTAAAAATGGGAGCACATATACCTAGCCTCTCCCAAAAACTCTAATATTTGCCTGATCTAATGTAATATTCAGCAATACAAATACAACTCCTGTACCTGGACTACACATTGGCTTTTCATAGGGCACTACTGGCTTGATAGTTGCAGTCCATGGGACTACAATACCCAAAAGAAAATGTTATAAAAACTGTCTTGAAAAAACAGTCCACTTAAGTTGCGTGATAGTCACATGAAGTTGATATTTAAGACGTCACATGGAAATATCACAACAGCTGTGCAAAAATCTCAGACATGCAAAGCATTTTATGAAAAAACTTTGAGATTCTTGGTCCGCATGTTTTTGGCCAAAAAATGCTCAAGCCACCCCCGGCTTACAACGGGATCTCAGTTGGGTGGTCCTACTCTATATTATCTCTCACCTGGGTCAAGCATTTTAGTATTTTTTAACTTTTTAAAGCCAGCATTTTGCTAGTCATGGAAGCAGAATTGGCTGTCCTGTGGAGACACTGTCATCTCTGTCTCATTAAAACAAACCTTTTATTAATTGCAGCTCACCTGTGAATCAGCTGATAGGTGTAGGTCCTGCTTCACAAACCCCCAGCAATTAGGTGTAACTGGCCATACATTTCCCCTACCATGGCTGACCATATAATGCTTTGACAATGTGTTGTGTGGTAGGGTCCCAACCAGGGACCTCTCCCATTTATGACCTCAACGTCCTATTAAAAAGCATTTAGAAATGGCTTACCTTTATACGACAATCCCCTCAAATGCATGGAAGTATGTGAAGGCTTTAAGTTGAACTCTACTAGACAAACATCCCAACTCTAGAAATATTCTAATTAAATTTCATGCCATTGATTTTTTTTAGATTACATTTATCAGATTTCTTTGGTCACAAAAGCATCTTTCTTACACAGTGATTAACTTTGGGCTGGAATGAATAAACTATACAAAATTACTGTACAAGTCAGTTTGAGTTAAGCTTTTACCTTTTGCTACAAGACATGCTTTAGCTGTAAAGACTTTAAGAATGGTGTGAGTATACGTGTAAGTAATCCAATGTCATGCTTGTTGATCTTGTTTAAGGCCAAAATGGTTGTGTGTGTCTGTTTCGTGGTGACTGGTTACCGGGCCTGGCACAGAATTACACATTCTATTCACATTTGACGCCAGGAGTGGATTTTGGCCATGGATCTCCTTCAGCTGGTACTGTTCATTTCTGCTGGTTCAGATCCAGGTTAACAGCTGGGAGAGGCTTCACTCAATTTTTTTATACCTCACCCTGCCATTGCCAGTATTTTCACTTTGAGAAATATCCCTTTGGAAATAGAGGGGAATGTTCTCAAACCTGTTGTGCTTTTATGATTTAATGTTTTTTGATTATCTGGAAACATGACTACTACCAGTATGTAAACACTCCTTTTTGTCAGCTCCTTAGCTTACTGTCACCACATAAAGTACATCAAATGGGCACAGTGTTTTTGCAATTTTTAATGCAAATGTTTAAGCCTTGCTATTCATATAAAATGTTATTTTGTAATGTCTAATGCTCTGTATAAAAAGCCATTAAAGTTTTTTTTATTCCAGATAACGTCGGTTGTCCTCTTTGCCACCACTTTGGTTTATCAGGACCGTTAACCATATGTTCTGTAATGGCATATGGATGTTATAGAGGGCATTCAGAGCAGAGAGCTGCTCGCCACCTTTGTCTTCCACTCTGGGAGACTTCACAATTTCATTGCAATTGTCAAATCATTCCCTGGTGAAACAGCCATTTTATGAGAGTTTCAGGAGCCAGAGCAGAATAAAAGAATTGACTGTGGTAAGACAACTCTCTTAAAAAAAAAAAAAATCATTAGCTTTTATTTAGCTCAAATTAGGCCTCGTGCACACAGCACAGCCATATGCAGGTTATATGGCGGCATAAAGAGTCCTCTGCAGCTCTGTACTAGCAATATGTAGACATTCTGCTTATCACCATATGTTGCTCTGTATAGCATAATATTTTGGAGAAATTCTCTTTGAAACAATGCTTTCACTGAAGAATACTTCTGTAATACAGAGTCTGATAGAACACATTATGTATTCCTCCATATAAAGTTAGCAACATAAGGAGGTACAGTAGAGTCCATTAACAAGGTATTCTCATTTCATTGATTTAGCTTTAAACATGTAGGAAAAGGTAATTAAAGTATATTACCAAATACATTTCTGATTTTGCTTTTCTTCAGAATTTAGGAGTAGATCTTATATCCTGCTTTTGTACACAAGCTTCTCTAGTTACCAGCCAACTCTCTATGCTCTTACAGACTGAAACAGTGGTGTTGAAGATGACAAGAGCTTGTTTACAAGCTTTAACCCTTTAGAGCTCATGGAGAGCCTTGTGGCACCGGCGTGCATCAACAGGTTTCTACAGCCAAACATAATGTTGCCTGCGTACCTGATACTCGGCATTGTCCTGCTAACGGCCCTAGGCCTCAGGACCTATCTTGACCATAAGCTGTGCATCATCATGCAGGTGACGTGATGACATAATACCATCTTGTTGCTGTGACAGTTCTACAGAGTGGAGAAGCTACTGGACCCCCCCACCCCACACCACCCCCCCTCCCCATGCCACTCCGGTGGACTAATGGTACAAGGAGAGGTTTTTATTTCTTCATCTAATGGTGTCCTACCTATCGACCTACCTGGGGATTTTCTACTGCCTACCTACATACCTAGGGTCAATCTATCTACCTACCTATGGCCTACCCATCTGGGGCCTAACTAATGCCTGTCTGCCTACCTAGGACCTACTTACCTACCTAGAGCCTAACTGCTTCCTACCTACCTACATAAATTAGGCTCACCAACGTACCTACCTAAGTCATACCAACCTACCTAGGTCGTACCAACCTATGTATCTGGGGTCTATCTAGCTCCCTGGGGTTTACCTACATACCTGGGACCCAACCTACTTACCCACCTGAAGCCCCTAACTACTTACCTGGTAATAGCTGTATCACAATCTCCAGGGGGTTAATCCTTTGTTTCTCCCCACCTCTCTAAAATACTGTGCCTATAAGGTATGAACTGTACCTGTTCTCTCCACTGTACCTCTCCACTGGAAAGTTTGTACATAGGTGGAAATAGGTAAAGAGATGCTGTAAAAGTGAGGATTATAAAAATATTTGTGTTCAAATCTGCAGGGAGGAGTGGTGGCCGGGAGAAGTCCTCATAGTAGTCTGGACTGGAAGAAGCAGAAAAGGAAAAGTGAACAACTTGTCAGAGAAAACGTCATCTATGAGTTTCCTGGATGTAGCTCCACTTACATGTCTGCAGGAGGAAGGCCCATGCAATAGTTTGTTATGGGGCCCAGGCTTCTCTAGTTACGTCCCTTTGTCCCAACCAGGGTTGTTGCTAGGGGCAGGTGGACAGTGTAGTGACGTTCTCCATAGGGGGGCGCCGCCTGTCCTGACTGCCCGGCATTTGCTATCTGTGTACAGCTGTTTTAAAATGGCCGTACAGAGGTAGCAGCTGCACAATAACTGTGCAGCTGCTTCTACAGGGAGAATGCTGGGACGGTTCAATGAGTGCTGTATATACACATCAGCATCGCAGGGTGTGTGATGTAAGGCTTTCATCTCACCCCTTGCTACTGATGGGTCTATGTACTACAGACTTATGTAATTCGTAGGCTGCTCTGGCCCCCAGAGAGCACCACGAAGCACTATGCTCGCTGGTCTATAAGGCGATGCTCACGGACTCCCCTCTAGAGCCACACACACAAGCTCTGATGGCCACACGGCGGGGGAACTGTTTATATCTACCTCAGGGAGGCCCCCCCCTATTACCGTAATGGACGGCCCCCTATTATATCTACCAAGGCGGTGTGTATATCTGAACTACATGCTGGCTGCCGCAGCTACTTGTCTGTTTGTGTCATGACGTAAGTGAGTTTTTCTCCGAAACGATGGCGCGCAGAACAAGCTTAGTTATAATCAATGTGAAGTTGGTCTCAATTAGTAATTTATGCAACTCCTCATGTGCTTGTATGGATTTGGTATATTTTTTTATGGAGCGCGAAATAAAAGAACACGTATATCTTTTAACATAATTTCCGTCTGGCTGAGCTCCCCTCGTTCGATTTGGTAGCTGGTTTCGGCCAGCGTTCAATGCCCGGACTACACGGAGTGTTTCAGCTTTAAACCCAAGGACTCACCAGCGAACCACATGGCGGATGGAGCCGGGCTGAGCACTGCATTTTTATATATACTTTTTGTCTGACTAATTACCTGAACTACAGACCTAGAGGCTTATACCACATACCTTCTGCGAGGGGGTTATATTTGTCTTCATACCTGTAGCCCTATATATCCAGCCACCTAGGTACAGGCCTATATAACCTAGATACTGCACCTATTGGGGGACCTATTGTTACCTACCTACAGAGAACTGATATTGGGGAATTTGCAATCACACATCATGTATGGGAATACAAAACAAGACTACAAACTTGGTGCACACAAATGAGAGCCATTTGATGGTAACTTTTCTGTTCTGGCCTATGTTCACTCGGCTTATTCGGGACGTGATGTAACGGACGTACTTAGTCCGGAAAAATACGTCCGAAATTACGTTTCAAATAACGAACCAAATAGATTTGATTGTTCCTCTCTTGTTAAGAATACGCCTCGTCATTCTACAGGAGGCGTATTTTCACGGAGTATTGCGACGGCGTAAGAACCCCTCACAGTCGTACTATATCACCGACTCCACGTAATATTCTAAGTCCCCTGTCACTTATTGAGGCGTATTTTGCGCACAATGTATCATCCCACCACCCTAATAATGAATGGCGAGAATGATTTACGAAGCAGAAATAACGCTGCCTCACACTTTGTCGACAATGTATTTGAACTACCGTATTCTCAGGACGTATTTGCCGCGATGGTAATACGTCGTTAAAGTACGCTCCGAAAATACTCGCACCGTCGTGTACATAGATTTATGACGGTAACTCACAAGGGGTTATTATTACCATTGGGAGTACTAAGGATGGGGAGCTTGTACAGAGGTAAGAATTGGTAGAAAAGTGCTGGAAAAGTGAGGAGTCTAAGATGCTTGTTTTGTACATTTTTTGTTTCCCGTTTGGCCATGGCTAGAGGAATGGACTGGTGTGATGCATGTGTTTATGCAGGGTCCACCGCTTTGCTATGCCAGGGAGCCCCTAATGCTAAGGCTGTGCTCAGCACCCCAATCCGTACAGAATTAAACCTTCAGGCTTGTCACTATAACATGCCATCACTTATCTGAAACTGGAGGCACAGTAAACTTTAATTTAAAAAAAATTGGAACCTAGGGCTAATAACTGCAGTATATGTTTAGAGTCATAAGGAAAGGGAGATAGCATAAGCCAAACTTGCCATTCTGCAGTCTGGAAAAGCCATGTAGCGGCAATAAGTAGAGCCCTATTGATTATAACTAAGAATGGGATAAATGAATTGAGCTTTATAGATGGTGGGCATGCAGTTTTGATATAGATATTTACACAGATAAAAAGCAGAAGTGACATTTTTTGCATTTTCATTTTTCGTAAGAGGTGCATGACACTGACCTTTTGCTCTTAGACAGGAAGGTGCAGTCATCCCTCATCCTGTCCTTAGTTGGTACAGCCCAGCAATGGAATCCCTCTCCCTCCCATCGGCATATTGCTGCCAAAACCGATATGATAAACAGCAGCTCAGTGTCTGCGCTGCCAGAAGATGGAGAGACCGTAACAATAAGGCTTTATGCTGGAGCAAGGACACCGGCTTTACACCAGAAGCTCAGCAGAAAAAGTTTCAATTTGACAACACAGTAACAGATTGTAGCTGTATCTTGTTCTATATTTAAGCAATCTTTTACACTATGTAGTAAATATAAATAGTGAAATATACATTTTTTATGAAGAGTGCCGACTGTGTACATTGCTGCCCTTCTGACAATCACCGGGTCTTCACTGATCTCCTCTTCTGGACACACAGGCCAAGCGGGCATTTACATCCATTTCCATTTGGCTGTGTCTATACAGCACCCAAAAACGGCATTTTTTTTTCAGATTTTTGGGTTTTTTCCAAAAGATCCCCTAAAAAAAAAAGACAAAAAAACAATCCCATAGACTTTTTACCTTGTTCAAAAGGGGTTTAAAATGGGCCGTATTTCGGCCCCGTAATTAAGCGCCGAAGTGAAAATTACGGGCGAAAAGGGCCCATTCATTAGGGGGTAATGCACATTTCTCATAGAGAACAAAGGATTACGTCCCCTCTCCCTGCTGGGGGCAAATTTCCACGGGCTGGGGGAAAAAGTGACGGGGACATTTACTAGCGGCGTATCGTCCGCAAGTTTTTGATGTCAAAGGGCCCCGGCAGGTGAAAGGGCCCCCCCCCCCCGCCCTGGGCCATTCGGCGTAATTGCGGGGCGAAATTTAAAGGTCTCGCGGGTTAAGCCGTGTGAACAGGGCCCTTTAATTGTAAAAACGTTCTGTAGCCCTCCCCCGAATGTTTTTTTTTTTTTTGCGGGTCGTTTTATGTAACTTTTTTGAAAAAAAAATTAAACAGCGCAGGGCACAAAATTTACTTTTAAGGTCTATGAAAACGTGCGGGTTTTTTTAAATGCTTGTTTTTTTTTTTTAAAGGGGTTTTTGCCATGTTTTTTTTTTTTTTCACAGAAATCCACGGCAATTATAATGCTGTGCATGTCTGCAAATAAAAAGCTCCAAAAACGTGTAAAAAAACACGCTGCAAAACGCTCCAAAAAACTCCCCTTTTTTAAAGCTTTTTCCCCCCAAAGCACGGGGAAAAAAAAATTTTTAATGAACTTTTTTTAGGATTTGGTTTTCAGTGAGTTTTTTGCCCAATCCCGTGTAGACCTACCCTTTTGTATTTAAAAATTTTGGACCAGTGCGGGACCATCGGGTCTCTTTTCATAAGGGCAGAGGGGAATTAGGAAGGTGAGCAATATTCACCCATAAATGGTTTTTTACATTTTTTTTTAACTCAGTCTGTCTCTTTTTTTTTAAAAAAAATGAAAATGACCCAACAACACCTTTAATTCGAAAAACCCCACTGTTGTAAGGATTTCCAGAAAAAAACATGTTTTTTAATGAGGTCCTTTTACATTTCAAAAACCAATTTTTTTTATTTCAAATTTTTTTCCCAAAACCCTGACCCCTTTTTTTTAAAATATCCCCCCCCCCTATGAAAATTTTATTTAAATTTTATCCAATATCGGGGCATAAAATCCCTAAAATGGGTGAGTGCTCATGCAGCTTTACGTGTAAAAAAACCTGTTTTTAAACACAATCAATCACATTATTATGCCCAAACCAGCTAATTTTAGGATGCCCGGGCCCTTTGTTAGCACAGAAAGAAAGTTAGATGGCGGGCCAAGGACTAAAGTAAGGCCCTTGGGCAGGTTTTTCACGGGGACGGGGCCAGGGCTGACTGGAGGGTGCATAGGGGAGGATCCATAGAGGGAACACCATGATTAAGGGGGTTTCCCAAATTGATGCTCAAAAAGGGTTTCCCAATTTGGGGGAAAGGTCGGGATAAAAATTTGGGAAACTTGGTTAAATCTTAAAACCCTTTTTAAAAACTTTTTTAGCCAGGGGTGAATTTAGAAAAAGGGAAAACCCACATGTATGGAAGTGCATGATCTGCAAGGATTCATTGTTATGTAGGTTGGCTAAGACTGATGTTTTTTGCCTGAAACACTAACGTCCATCTGTTCAATGAAGCAGAAAACATGACTCATTGAAGAAGGCAACACTGCCAATTAGTAGAGATCCAATTCTGATACTGTCGTGAAAATGAAAGCCTTTTTTCGCTGATGCAACTTTATAAGGCGATCCCTTTTAACAGAAAACCACTCGTCTCTTCAGACCCTTTCACAGTGGGGTTTCCGCTAAAATTTTTTAGGAAAACGTCGGGAAACCTCCTCATTCATTTTGGGGGGGAGCTGCTTCACAAATTTGGTGTCTGCCCCCCTTTGTCCCACCTTTGAAAGCGGAAAAATTCACTTCTACATCAATAGCACCTGGTGCTCCCCAGTTCCCACGTATCCATGTCACTTATTCACATTGGTGTAATTGGTCCACTCACAATTTCCTTTCACCCAGCAAACACCCAACAATTCCCCAAAAGGTATTTAAAGAAAATACTTAAATCCTTGGCCTGAAACCCAAACCAAAAATCTCCTTTTCCCTTTTCCGATTAACCCCCTTATGCCCTATGAGAAATATATGTGCAACACCCAAATCACACATTTTTATATTACCCCCCCAACCCCGGCTCCTGGCCCCCCTTAAAATTTCCTTCCCGGGCAAAGTGCTGCCAACACAGAAAATAGTAAGGGGCCCCATAATAAGGGTTGGTCCAAATTTTGTAAAAAAAAAATAGCGGGCATTTACTGAAAAAGGAAAAGCACTTTTTTTTAAACAGTAGTTGAAATCCCTATTTCTTTGCTTGCCAATTTTTAAAAATGGCCTTCATGAGATTTGAGCGGCGGCATAAAGGGGGCGGGGCCACTGCCCAGTTTTGGACCCCCCTTTAAAAAAGCCTTCCCCCCCTTCACACAACCCAAAAAGTATAGTACGAAAAACTGAAAGGCCTTCTGTAAGAAAGCAAATTTAAAAGGTTTTTTGGGGGCCCCCCCAAGTTTTCCTATTCCAAAAATTCAAAAAAAATTGGGGAATGCCCCCCAAAATGTGTTTTTGGGAACCTAACCTTTAAATACTATTATTATTACCACCGTGCATGCCCCATAAAGTGTTTGGACCCAAACCAGGGACTTTGGGTTTTTTGGGAACCCCTAAGAAAATTTGGGGCAAATAGGGCAAACGGCGAACCCCTCTGTCTCCCCAACCACATCCTAGATGCCACTGAGAAGAAGACCACAGCGCCTAAATGATTAGGGTAGGATCACACGGCATATTTGCAGGGCATAATTCATTGCGTATTTGTGCTGATGTATGCCCCACAAATAGGGTAAAAACTTGTACAAGTCAGAACTAAGTGCGGGTTTTAAAAAAATCTTTCCCCACTCAGACGACAATGATTTCACGCTCGTATTTCTCAAAATACAAATATATACCAGGCAGGAATCTGCCCCAGGACTTTCGGGTGCTGTTGTGTTTGAAGGGCTTTTCCCGATTGCCATTTCCCCGAGACACATTTTGGGGGGGCCTTTTTCGGCGGCCATAGAAACCCGGGAGTTTCATGAAGGCCTCCAAAAACCTTAGATTAAAAAAACAAAAATTTATTCGTGGTTTTAAAAAGGGGCCTCCCGATCAAATTTAAAAAAAAAATAGAAAAAAAATATTTTTAAAAACATACTGAGAACTCTACAAATTTGGTTTCACGGAAATCATATCAACCTACAGAATACAGATCAAAATCTTTTATACTGAATAGGGAAAACCTCTAAAACAAAAACCTGAAAGGGAGTGGGGGCAATTTTTTTTTAATTTCACGCCCCCACTTCATAAATACACATTGACAACTAATATATATATATATATATTTATGGCATAAGGGAGGTTGTTACAATACTTTTTACAATTTTAGAAAGGAAGTGGGGGACGGGCAAACCCCTAAAAATGATGTCTGTGGGTCTCTTATCTCATCCATTATTTTTGGGGGGGGAAAAATTAACAGACCCCGTCCAGCTTTTTTTGTAAACTGCCCTGCCCAAAAACCCCACTGTCTTGCCTTCCCTCCGCTCCCATTATCTGAACAGTGAAAGGGGATGTTTACCGGGGTTTTTTTAGATGTGTTTTTGGATCTGTTTTTCCAAAAACCTAAAGGGCCCCAAAACGGCATCTAACAATGTGCAGTTTTGATTACATTGCTTTAAATTTTAAAACACATCGGCTTCAGAAATATTGTGCTGCGAATTTTTACTTTTGTCTTTTGTTTGCTTTTTTCGGGCCCCATTCAAAAAATTTGACAGTCAATTCTTGATTTTTTTGATCATTTGACGCCCTTTTTAAAAAATTGAGCGTGTGGGGGGGGGGTGTGTATAGGAGTGGGGGGTTTGGGCTGATGTTTTGGGGTTTGGAGTTTGCAGAGGGGGGGGGGTGTATTTTGAGTGTGCAAAGGGGTTAGGGTTTCCCCTTGTCTTCTGCCCCTTGCCCTGTCTCCTCCCCCCTGGGGTTTTTGTCTCGGGCGGTCTAAAGGGGGGGGCCGGGAGAAAGGCCACTGAAGTTCCCCTTTCTCCCTGTCCCCTTTTCCCCCTTTCTCCGTTCCTTCCCCTCCCCCCCCGCGATCTGTTTTTTGGGGGCCGGGCAGGGGGAAACCGGGAAAAAGGGGGTGACACTTAAATCCTCCAATTTTGGCAACCGTTTTCCAAAAAAAGGGAAAAAGCTGGAGTTTCCCTGTGAGCATGGGGGGTCCCCCCAGCTTTTTGGATCGGGCTAGGGAAATCCGGGCCTATGTATGTGTGTAATGTTTGTTTATTACAAGTTTCCATTTGGGATTTACTTCGGATTCAGTGGGCCCAACTTTGGGACAATTTTAATGGTTAAAAGGGAAGTAGGGGGGAATTTTTTAAATTGGAAAAAGTTTTTTGGTGCAATTGGAGGGGTTTTTTTTTTCCCCATAAAATTTCCCGGGATAGTAAAAACCCTTTGGGGCCCTTGGTGTACCAGCGGGGGATTTTGTTCCTAAATATGACTTTAACTCCTTTTCAATATTCCCCCAGTCCCCAAAACCACCCCGGGGGTTTAGGGGAAGGGAATTTAAATTAACTATTTAAAAGGGGGGGACCCTCTAATTTTATGGTCCGTTTCCCTGGAGAAAACTCCCAGGGGGAATTTTTTAAAAGGGAAAGGGGACCATACCCGAGGGTTTTCTTCCCTTGGGGTAGTTTTTCGGGCCCTTGCAGCTATTGTTTTCCCCTTGGCTGGTTATGGAAAATGGGGGAGCCCCCCCACAACATTTTTTTTTTTTAAAAATTTTTTTAAATGAAATCTAAAGAAAGGCAGTCACAAAAAACCAAAATTTAAGGAGGGGCCCCCTTTAAAGGGTTCCAAAAAGTAAATGATTTTTTTAAAAAAAAGTAGAGTCCTCCCCATTTTCCATAACCATCAAGGGGAAAAACCGACAGCTGCCCGGGCCCGATACTATTTTGAATGGAAAGGTCCTTTAAAAACCCGGTCCCCTTTCCCACTCAAAAAAATACCAGCCCCCCAGCCCATCCCCCAAAACGGACTTTAATTTGAGGGTCCCCTTTTGACGGAACCCCTTTTTTCCCAGTACCCCGGGGTGTTAGGGACTGGGGGGAGTAAGACTTTGGGGTTTGTGGGGCAGCTTGGGGTGAAAAAAAAAACTGCGGGTGACACCCCCAAACCCCAGCGCTAGTAATTGGAAAGGGGTCTGTCATAAAAATTTCCCTTACTTAAAAATGAAAATTTAAAAGGGAAAAAAAAAAAAAAAAAATTCACAAAAACAACTTTTTATTTAAATTAAAAAACTCCCCGACCACCCTCCCTTTTACCATTTATTAATTAATTCCAATCCGCGTTGGTTTTTGACAAAATACAATGAGTTTCCAACATAGTCCCAAGGGGAACCCGTTTTAAATATAAGAACATAAAAAAAATTAAACGCTGCACCTTCCGAAGGTTCATCCGTGGGTGATCTCTTGGGGGGGCAGGGTATGGGGGTTCCCAAAAAAGCAATATGATTCTACAGGGTAGAGAAACCCGCCAAAAATCTCCAGGGGATGGCTTATAAATCCCCCCAAAGGGGATTGTAAGCTTGCTCTGTAATTCTCTCTCACCACTCCCCCCCAATAAATTATGGGAAAACCTAGGCCAAAAACATCACCCCCAAACCTCCCACCACTAAACCCCCCCAGTCCTTCCAAACCCCCACCTATCAAAACCCCCTAAACCCCCCCCCCTATTCCCCATAGTCCTCTCACCTCCACCTATCACTCCATTCAATCTATCACTCCATAACCTTTCCATCTGCACCTATCACCAGATAACCTTTCCACCTGCAAATTTTTTCCCCCCCATGTGGGGGTTTGGGACCCGAGGGGCCGCCCAAAAAAAGGAAAAATGCTGAAAAAAATAAATGTAAGATTTGTGTTAAATTTTGCAGGGAAGAGTCGGGGCCGGGGGGGGAAAATCTTCATTGGGTTTTGGACAGGGTGGAGAAGAAAAAGGGAAGTCCCCAAATAACTGTACTTTTTGTCACTTTTAAAAGTCTGCAGAAACCTGTGTGCACTGATATTACCACTGTAAAGCACTGAAAAGGGGGCAATTTACAGGGCTGCGTGTAAGGGTTGCAAAAAGTTAGTTTCCTTTTTCTTGGAAAGTAATGTAAATGTTTTATAGAGCTTTTGGCATAATAATAGGAAAGTTAGAATTTAGTTTGGCTATTGGTTAAAAATTGAGGTTTCTTTTCCCCCGTTTAGTCTGCCTGGGGGAAAAGTGGGGGTCATAACCCTTTAGCCAAAAGGGAGCTGAAAAAAATCTGGAAGCAAAGGGGGGGAGCTGCCCGCAGGGGGGGGTTCAAAATAAAAAGTGAGACATGTTTAAAAAACAAGGGGAGAATCTGTTTGGGGTTTCTGCCACAAGGGGGAAGTGGGGCAGGAAAAGCACCCTCACCCCCCCTTGGGACGAGGGGAGGCAAAATTTGGGGTGGGAAGGCAAAGAAGAAGGCCCCAAGAACATAAAGGGCTTTTAAATAGTTAACGTTAAAAAGCAACAACCGGGGAAAGGGGCTGGGGGGGAGAGCTTCGCCTCTACCGGAGGCATTGGAGAATTGGGGAAGAAAAGGCCTTATACGCAGCAAGGGCGGACGGGAAGCCCCCTGGCCCGAGTGGAAAAGCCACTGAAAAACAGGTTAGAGCCCGTGAGATTTTGGTTTGGGGGGGCCCCCTCTGGGACTGCTGGGTTGGAGTGAAAGGTTCCCAAAAAGCTGTTTTGGGTCTCAATGCGGGGCAAATGAAAATTTTTATTAAAAATTGTGTTTTTGGGGAAAAAAAAAAAAGGGAAAGGAAAAACCACAGTTTCCCCGGTTAGCTGTTGTCTTGGGCCGTGTCATTTATACGCCGGGACACTTCATCACATGAGTTTCCCCCATGTCTCTCCCCCAAAATTTGGGAAAAAAACCAAAAGGAGTGCCAACCCCCTAACCCCTCGGCCCTTTTTTAACTGCAAGAGTGGCCAACCATACCCAATTTTTACAGTAGGGAGGGGCCCAAACCCTACCGCTCCCCCCATTCATTTCATGCGGAGCCCGTGTAACAACTGGTAAAAATACCCCTGTGTAATCCCTGTTGTGGAAAAAATTGTTTTTAGTGTAAGGGTTTGGCACAGTTTAGCAGTATTTCCCAGCTCTCCTGGAAGATGAATAGGTTATCCAACCTCCAGGAAACCTGGGTGATGCCAAAACACTAAATTAGCTTTCTTCCAGCACCGTTTTCACAGTTAGGGGAATGGGCCCTAACTTTTTGGAAGGGGGCTTTTTGGCTCAACAACGAGGGGTTGGTTTACACATTTTTGGGGGACTTGCTCCCTGCGCCCCCACCTTCAATTACCTAATTCCCCCCCTTTCAAAAATTGACAAGAAAAGCCCCCAGGGGGATGGGGTTTTAAAAAACCCTCCCCCGGAACCGCGCTTGGGTTTTGGCCTGGAACCCCCCTTTTGGGCATATTTTGCAGTATTAAACCCCGGGTGCACCCTTTTTCTTTAAAAAGAACACCTCAGTTTTCTGAAAACTGGGTGCCCTTTGTGAAGGGGTGGGTTTTACCTACTTTTTGGGGCTCCCGGATAATTTAACCAGCATCCAGGAAAGCTAGGTGAAAGGGGGTTTGGGGAACCCCAACCCCTCCTCCCCGCTATGCAAGGTGGGAAAAAAGGCATGCAAACCCCTTTAGCTAGAATTTATAGTTAGTTTGGGGGGGAAAACCCCCCCATCAAGGGGACCAAAGCAGTGTCTCATGATGCCCCCTAAAGAGTCTTTGGCAGCCATGTGGCTGCAGGAGGTTCACCAACTCTCAAGGAGTCCCCCTCAGAACCCGGGAGAGTTGGTCATTTTCCCCTATTCTTCACAGATTGTAAGCTCCCTTTTGAAAAAAGGGGGTTTTATTCTGTGTTGAAATTGGGTTTACTCCCCTCTATAAATTAAAAAAAAGAACATGTTTATGTTACATTTAATAAAGATTATTATTATAAAACTATTATGGAAAAGAAAGATAACTGTCTGGGAAACAAGGTCCCCTTCCCCCCATTTCCCCTCCCCCCCCCCGTTCTATCAAAGTACATCAGAATTAAATTAAAATGGTTTTCTTTTCAGTACCCCAATTTTTCTGCCGGGAAAAGCCAGAACTGTGGTTTCCCGTCAGAAACTTTAAAAAGGATAAAATAAAACATTTTTTCAGGGGTTTGAAAAAGGGAAAAATTTTCAGCAATCCAGCATAGTCATTTTTTTTCCTTTGCTAGACAAAAAACCTGGAAACCCAAATTAGTAAACTACTTGAAAATAATATCTAGCAATAATTCAGAAGGAGCAGTGGTGGTTACATTGTGGGGCTGGGGAACCCCCTTTCCCAAAATGACTGAAAAATGACTTTTTGGCTTTTTTTTTATGTCCCTTGCATTGCGAATAATAAAATTTCAGCACGCTTTTCATTCGAGTGCCACTTTTGTTTTGGGGGTTTTGTATATCCTCATTCACATTTATTGTTTTGTACTTCATAGTGGATTTCTTGTGCAAATTGTCATCCAAAAATCCACAAGAACTATGCAGTATATCAACAGACTTATTGAATTAGGGACCATTGCCATTCAAAGAAACAGTCCAATAAAATAAGAGAAATCGGTGCCATAGCCATAGATCAGGGCTGGGACAAAGTATTCTGGTGCCCTAGGCAAATAAGGCATTTTGAGTCCCACCCCTACCTTTCCAATGTAAAATTCAACCCACTCCATACCTCTTTGTGCCCCCTTCCTGCCTGGGATAAAAATGGAAACCCCTTTGGGGGGTCGCCCACCCTTTGCCTACCTGGGCACCCGGGCCTGCCAAGGGTGCATTAAAAAGTGGGGCATTGCATAGATAGCACACCAGTATCTACTCTAGTAACCTGCTATTATTTCTTAAAAACTTTTACAAATTAATTTACTCTAATGCCCTGACTGGTGTTTCCATCCCATTTAAATAATTATGGTGTATAATCTTTCATTGTAGCCATGTAGTAGCCCCCTATAGCCAGGTAGTAGCCCCCTGTAGCCAGTGATGCGCCCCCATAAGCCAGTAGATGCCCCCTGTAGCCAGAGATGCCCCCCTGTAGCCAGTGATGTCCCCCTTGTAGCCAGTGATGTCCCCCTTGTAGCCAGTGATACCCCTCTTGCAGCCAGTGATGCCCCCATTGTAGCCAGTGTGCCCCCATTGTAGCCAGCGACCCCCCCCCCTTGTAGCCAGTGTGCCCCCCTTGTAGCCATTGTGCCCCCCTTGTAGCCAGTGTGCCCCCATTGTAGCCAGTGCTGCCCCCCTTGTAGCCAGGATGCCCCCCTTGTAGCCAGGATGCCCCCCTTGTAGCCAGGATGACCCCCTTGTAGCCAGTGTGCCCCCCTTGTAGCCAGTGTGCCCCCATTGTAGCCAGGTTGCCCCCCCTTGTAGCCAGTGTGCCCCCCTTGTAGCCAGTGTGCCCCCCTTGTAGCCAGGATGCCCCCCTTGTAGCCAGGATGCCCCCCTTGTAGCCAGTGATGCCCCCCTTGTAGCCAGGATGCCCCCCTTGTAGCCAGTGTGCCCCCCTTGTAGCCAGTGTGCCCCCCTTGTAGCCAGTGTGCCCCCCTTGTAGCCAGTGATGCCCCCTTGTAGCCAGTGTGCCCCCCTTGTAGCCAGTGATGCCCCCCTTGTAGCCAGTGATGCCCCCCTTGTAGCCAGGATGTCCACCTTGTAGCCAGGATGCCCCCCTTGTAGCCAGTGTGCCCCCCTTGTAGCCAGTGTGCCCCCATTGTAGCCAGGATGCCCCCCTTGTAGCCAGGATGCCCCCTTGTAGCCAGTGATGCCAAACCCCTTGTAGCCAGTGATGCCCCCCTTGTAGCCAGTGGTGCCCCCCTTGTAGCCAGTGATGCCCCACTTGTAGCCAGGATGCCCCTGTAAGTAATTTTAAAAAATAACAAAAATAGTACTCACCTCGGGCCATGCGTCCCAGTCCGGAGCTGCTCAGCAGTGGGAGCTGCTGAGCGGTGTAAGCGCGTGACGTCATCACGCTGCTTACGCTGCTCGCAGCTCCCAGGATCTCCTCGGCGGCAGAGCTGCCAGCCGAGGAGATCGAGCGTCGCAGGGGGCGTGGTGAGAGCTGTGCGCCCCCTGCGACGCTGATACAGGGGAGGAGTCAGGACGGGAACGGTCCGTCCCGCCACCTCCCTGCAGCTGCAGGCTCTGCGCTGCTGTTATAAAACAGTCGTGCAGAGTCAGGGGCGATCCTCAAGGCGGGCAGGGCGGGCGGTCGCAGCACCCCCCGCGGGTGAGTGGAGCTTCGGTGCCCCGGGCGATCGCCCGCCCTGCCCGCCCCTAGGAACGGCCCTGGTTGTTTTTTTAAACATGTTGCAAACATACAGTGCTTGGTTACAAAAATTACAAAATAACAGACATACTGCCAGGGCTGGCCAGCGCTCGGCTTGCAGGGAGCAATGTTCTGCAGCAGCTGATCAGCGACCCCACCCTGATAGACAGTCTGCTGGTAACTCTGGAGTGACAGAGGTCCAGCCACTCTGGACAGGGGGCATGTCGCACCAGCCAATGGGAGGACCCGGAGGCCGCTCCAATCCGGGAATCACATTTAAACTCCCTGCTAGCTGAGTGCAGCGCCTGTGATATTCTCCTGGCTACCTTGCTACGTGTGCTATTGTTTGTTGTCTGCTTACCTGTGTACCTGACCCCGGCTTGTTCTCCTGACCCCCAGCTTGTCTTCTGATTTTGTACCTCGCTCCCGTTCATGTTTGACCTCGGCTTGCTTACGTTTTTCCCTCTGGTTCTGATTTGTGGCTTGGCGTTCCCAATTTGTTATTGACCCGGACTGTCTGACTATTCTTCCTCCTGACGGCCCCCAGCACTCTAGCAGCACGGGGACTGTCGCCCAGTTGCCGTCTGCCGCCTAGGGCAGCACGTCAAGTAGGCAAGGACAGTGGGCTGCGTTCCAGTCAGGGCTCACTGCACCTCTCTTGACGTGACACATACATAAAATATGCAGAACTGTACATGAACAAAAAGGGATAAAATAACAAAAAATAGACCTTTTCCAATTTGATCAGCTAAAGAATCTGGGATGAGGAGCACAACTGAAAAGAATTGGACAGACCTGCGCTTGATGCCAACTCCTGAATTTGATCATGGGCTTTAGCCCTAAAGGTGTGTTAAGGAATCTCCAAAACCCCTCCAGCCACTACTGCTGCTTAAGTCACAGAGGGGATAGCTAATTACATGCCAGGGACACCAGGACAATCACAATTTCCAGCTTCGGTCATAACTACTGCTAGGAGTCTTCTAGCCAGATATCATAACCACCAAGTTTCTCAGTATGAATTTAGCAATTCAGGCATATCACACATGAATATGACCGATTCATAATTTGGGCCGATTTCTGTTTCTATGGTTGCCTAAGGCCTAAAATTTTCGTGCACGAGGCAGGAGATGTGGCTGGGTTTCTGGGCCATAATCTCATAGCTGAGTTATCTAAAACAGTGTTCCCCAAAGCCAGTCCTCGGGCCCCTCTAACAGGTCATGTTTTCAGGATCTCCCATAGAATGCACTGACAATAATTAAATCACCTATACAATGCTAAGGAAAGCCAGAAAACATGACCTGTTGGTGGACCTTGAGGACTGGAGTTGGGGACCCCTGATCTAAAACATGGATTATAGCCAAGATTTGTTTGATGTACAAACTTTCCATTGTACTTGTAACATATGCTTCAACTGCCCACATATGCTAGAGTCTCTGGAGACAGAGGGCGACATGTATGAATGGGTCTGAGCCAGTATTCTGGTGTGCTTTCAGCCCAAAAACTGTCACAGCCCTGTTCTCTAGATGTATAGTAGGCGTACTCCAAAATTAGGCGCATTTTGCGACATCCATGCCATTTTGTAATGCGTTGAAGATGTGGGTGTTCTGGGGGAGTGTCGCACCACAACCATATGATTCTATACATTTATGACTGGAGGATGCCAAAACTAGGTGCATAACTGTTAGAACAGCCAGACCAAGTTAAAAGTGGTGTACCTGAGCCAGACTTGTTGTTTTGGCACTACAATGCACCAAATGTATGTCCTGCAGAAGAACAGTATCATACATTCTACACTACTAAAGCGGGCGATACAATTGAGATGTGGGCACCAAAGTTTATATATGTCGCCCATAGAGTCTGGTGAGAGTGTATCTTTCTTCCACCTGTCCTAATTAGCACTTCAATGTTAACGGCATAGCTAACAAAGGGGACCCCCTAGGACTGCACATGCTAAATAGCGCTCCTCACAGGGATCACAGCAACATTTCCATAAAATTCATGATAAAATTATACATCACACACACTATTAATATACAACACAAGCAAACTGGAATTAATATGTGACCCCAAAGACCCATGTTCCTCACAACTTACATGACGAAAAATCCAATAATGAACAATAATAGCTTATGGGTCTCCAAACGTGTGCACATTTCAGACCGCACAGTCCTTGATCACAACGTAGTATGGATAACAACATTAGCATATTTAACAACACATTGGACAATTACAAAAGGAACCCTTATTATTTTAACCCTTAAATAGACTAACAAATCACAGGTCTAATTTTTGTGCATTATGATGAATTGAAAAACCATCAAGGGTTATCACCAAGAAACAATATCACAGAAAAAAATAGTGAACCCTACTATGCGATAAAACATAACATTTATTAATATATTAAGAAATGTTTCACATAAAACTAACCCTATAGATACCCTAACGGCAAAAAGAAAGGAAAAAGACAGGGCACTCGCCTCAAAAAGGGCAATCCCGTTCCCCACCCTGTTCCTCAAAGTACACGCTAGATATACCTAAAACATTCAGTCACACTGAAAGAATAAACCACTGCTAGTGTGCTGAGAAAGGGTAGATGCAAAAGTAAAACTTGGCAAAGCACCAATAATGATGAGGCTGCAATGTTGCTTATCACAGTAAAAATGTTGCTGTACTTGCACAATGTAACTAAACTGGTGATGCTTCTATGATATTAATTACAGAGCACAAACCATTCTCCTATTGTTGAGAACAGCAAATCAAAAATAGCAATAATGGTGACACTGCCATAATACTTTAATGTAAACAGCAAAACACATACTGTACTCCAACGCGTTTCTCCTATACTAAGAAGGATCATTAGAAAGGAACTAATGTAGCCTCACCGAGAATGTATAAGAAAGCACACTATACAAAAGTAGCACAAATCACAAAGGCCGACATGCATGATTTTTGGCACCCAGACGCCATTTTTTTTGCGTACATTAGTAGCATAGAATGCGCCAGAATCTATGAACCCTCTACTGCGGGTCATAGATTAAGCACTTTCTAGCTACAAAGCGATACTTCTGGCTCAGGTAAACCACTTTTAAAGTGGTCTACCTGTTCCAGCAGTAATGCGCCTGGATTTACCGTACTGAAGCTATAAATGTGTAGCTTCGTACAGTTGTAGTGCGACACCTCTCCAGCGCGCCCCCCGATCTCAGGCGCTTTACAAAGTGCCACAAGCGTTCTGTAATGCGCCTGATACTGGAGTATGCCTGGTTACAAATAGAGCAAACGGGGCTGCACCAGTCTTCGGGCTGAAAAATCACCAGACTACTGGCGCAGCCCCGTAGAATCATGTCGTTCCAAATGTGTGTAAATGTACACATAATTGTATTAGTCACAAAGGTCAATATGCCTAAATAAACCCACCATTAGGATGCAGGGAGGGTATTTGATCCAATGAATACAACCCATACAGATCAAATCAATGCTTCAATGTAGTAGCAAACACGCCATCATTTTGTGTCTTCTTGTAAACAAACCGTCATGCCGAACTGGTCATGACTGCTTGTATCACTCAGGATGCCCAGTAGCTACAGGCAGCTGCGTTGTATAGATGCATGCATGAAGTTCTTAGATTACAGAACAAACATACAAACACAGATCAAAAAGTATATGATATACTTACAGAAATAAAATAAATATTTTTTGTAATTCATATCTGCAAGTATAGAAACGGATGATACAGAATGCATCTCTATTTATGTCACATGGCTGGACCATTGTAAACCTAGCACCTCTTACCCTTCGTCTCACCCATACACCCAAAACTTAGCACTTCTCACCATTTATTTCACCCCTACACCCTAATAGATTGTAAGCTCTTGTGAGCAGGGCCCTCACACCTTGGGCCGCATGTATGAAACCGTTCAGGTCTAAAACTCACTCTTTTGCCCATAGTAACCTATGGGCAAAAAAGTGAGTTTTAGACCTAAACAGTTCATACATGTGGCCCCTTGTGTTTCAATCTGTAAGTAGTTTTTCATTGTGTAATGTCTGTCTTTTTGTCTGTACCTACTCCCTCCAAATTGTAAAGTGCTGCGGAATATGTTGGTGCTATATAAATAAAGGTTATTATTATTATTTAGAAGTTTATTTTTTCAGTTGCTTCCTTGCCCTGTTTTTAAGACCTTTTCTATTCCATAAATAAATGTGCATTTTTTTTTATCATCTAATTGTTCCCATAGTTGTGGGGTGTGTGAGCTACTGCTCAGTTATTAGCTGCACCTGTTAATTTTTCCCAGGTAGCATATAGGCCAGAGATGCCTGCTACTGGGTTCAGTCTAGTCCAGCCATTGAGCTGTGAATATGGCCCAAAAAAATTGTCGTGTATTTTGAGTAAGTAATGTCCCATTTTTTGTGTGTTTTTTCCATAAATAAAGCTCAAATTTCTATTGTGAACCTCTTTGATCGTGTGCTGTTTGACCTGTTTTTGTATTCATGTACTGTAGTCTATTTAAGGGCTTAGAAAAACATCACTCTCCAATTCTTTTTTGTAATTGGTCGAACATATTGTTAAATATGCTAATATTCTTATTCATAACATACTGTGATCAAAGACCGTACAGTCTGAAACGTGTAAGCATTTGGAGAATCATATGCTATTTTGTTCATTATTGTATTTTTAATCATGTGAATATTTTTTTTATAATTTTACAAAATACGGACACTTGCCCTTAAAGGAGTTGTCTCCCTACAGAGTTTCATAGGATGCATGAATAAAATACTCTGTCACTTCCTGGTTCAGACTGACTAATTTGCATACAGCTCAGTGCTTGTATTCAACTCTGTGTTTTCAGTTGCTATTAGATAATAGTCGAAGTTCTGAAATCTACTAGCAGAAGGCTTATCTGATCCTCAAACAAAGCCCTAATTATAGTGCTGTTTATTTTAGATAAATCAAGCTTTCTTACTGTCTAGCAGTACAGAGGCTGCCATGACCTGTGTGATGACTCACTCAGTGCTATCACATAGAACAAACAGCAGGGGGGAGAGATATACACAGGTGGGTTACTGAGGGAACTGAAATAGCCAGGGAGGTCATAAATTCACTTGTATCTCCTTAAGGAAAACAGATGAACAAAGCAATATTTGGAAATGTCGTTATTTTGTGTTCCCTACAATTTGCAAGCTATTCTTTGTAGCGAGACGACCCCTTTAACTCTTCTTGTATTTAGAATATTTTTATTTAACTTTGTGTACATGATTAAAGCTAATCAAAGTGGTGAGAATAACCCTTTAAGACCCAGCAGCTCCTGCAGTTACCTGGCCACAGCGATCATGCATGCCGAGTTGTAGACGCCATACCTATTGAGTGCAATTGGCAGTAATAGACTACCCCTGCTTCCTCTCTGGAGAGCCTTTTTGTTGCTGACAGCTGGGTCTCCTCTCTTACAGTTGCACAATCACTGTGCAGCTCCAAACTCTGCAAGGACGTTCTAGAAAGTCCTTGCACGGTTCAATACCAATGGCATGGATGTTTACAATCAATGCGGGGTTAGTAAATGGTTAATCCATAAATGACAGCTTATGCTCGAAATTATGAGGATACAACCATATATGAATCAACCTCGCTCCTCCTGCTCTATAACATGTTGCCTGCAGATTAGACTGCATATTCAACATGAAAGGATTACTTTAAGTTATGTGATGCTGCTATTTTAGTACATTTCCTATAATAATCAAGTGGCCAAGTGACACCATTGTTACGGTGTTGTGACAGCTCAGGTTTTAGCTGCATTCTAGTAGAGGGCAGTGAAAATATTAATGGGATTAGCACTTTACTGCAAAAAAAGAAAATATTGGATTTGGTAAAGATATCGCTGTCAGAACGCTTCATGTGTGAGGTAATACTGCTGCAATAGGAAGTGGTTAGCAAGCTTATGTTTTTGGTTTTTACACTTCCTTTGGGCTAAGCAAAGAAAAGAATTATAGGAAATAGCAACATTACAAATTTTGAAAAATACAGAGCAGAGCTAAAATGTAAAGAAAAATACGTTTATGGCAGGTCAGGCCTGGTGCAGAGCTTGTGCCTGTTTCAGATCATTAATTAGGATAACATCATAACAATCATATATACTGGTGTCACAGTGCATGCCGAGATCCCTGCTCTGGACTATGGACATGTCTGCGTTCCTGCCGCAACTCCTCTCGCCTATGTGTGCTCACCTGTTCTCCAGGCCCTCAGTGCTGCCGGCGTCCCACACGCTCATGCGCCCTCCCCAAGACGCACGCATCGGCTCGCAAAATTTTAGGAGACAGTACTTAAAGGGGTTTTGCCAGGATGTGCCTTATCTGCTAATAAGCAAATGTAAACAAAGCCAGCTGAGCTGAGAGAGCCAGAGACACAGCCAGAGCACAGAGCCATGCATAAGGGATCGTGTGAAATGTTCACTCAAATAAACCAACTACAACTAGTGGATTCTGTATACAAAAGACAACACCTTTCTCCACAGCAGCTTGAAAGCTTCTTCATGTTCCCTGTCATCAGATAAAGCAGGGATCTACTTGGATAATCACACTACAACTAGTGGATTCTGTATACAAAAGACAACATATTTCTACCCGGTGCCTTGAAAGCTTCTTCAGCTCCCTCTCATCAGATAAGAAGTGTTCTCTGCGCAAGCCCGGCCAGCAGCTCTTGTCACTCTGCCTGGTCCTATCTAATGCAAGCTTTTAAGTAACTAAGGGCAGGTAAGGCAGCCTGTAGCTCTCTCAGACTGCAATTTTTTTAATCACATATATTTAGAAAAGTGATTAAATACCCATTTTGGAGGATCCTACGTCAACATTACATCGTGGCAAAACCCCTTTAATTACCAGCCCAATGACCACTCACCACCTGAGACTTAAGGAACTTACTGCTTGTGCTCTCGGTCAGTCTTTTGTTGTTTCCACACTGATCCTGACCTCTGGTTGCTGTCATTTACCTGTTACCTTCGTTTGCAACCTGGTTCCGCTTACGGTGCTGTGATGTCTTTACCCATTGCTACTGCACGGGACTCCACTACTTGTCTACGGTTGCACCTCCCTGGACCCTCCCCTCTCCCCTGCACCCTATTCCTGTGCCAGCACTACAGGTTATCTCAGGGGTAGCGCCGGGCAGTCTCCCGCATTCGTCCACCTGCCTTTGGCGGGTTTGGTTTGCCCCACGAGGAAAGTTTTTTGTTCTTTTTTCCCCCTTGTTTTTTCGCGCAGTTCTCCTTGGTCTCCTGTAGTTACAGCTGCACGATCCAACTGGTGCAACCCCCGCCCACCTCTCCCCCTGCTGACCACTTCTGTTATAATAATAATAATATAAAAAATTTTTTTATTTATATAGTGCCAACATATTTCCGCGCACTTTACTGTGTTGTTCCTGATGGGGCCCCCCCTAAAGGTCAAAAACCGGGGCCATTTGTTTTCCCCATTATTTCCTGAAGAGTTTGGTGGGTGCAGAAGAGGAGGAGGTGTAAAGTGGGGGGAGGGCTGTCACAGTGCACGCTGCGGTTCCTGCTCCAGACCGTGGATGTGCCTGTCTAGCAGTAAGACCGTCCTTGTTCCCCCTTTTCCCAAAAGAGCTCACTTTCATTTTTCCAGGGACTTTTGAAATGAAAATTTAGGTCTGTAATTGTATAGACAACAAAGCAGTTTTACGTCATTGGCTTAGGCCTTGGTGTGGGGACATTTAAAAACTCAAAAAGTTAATACACTGTCACAAAAATTTTTTTTTCCTTTATGGGACAACACTGAAGATATGAACTTTTTACATTGTAAATAGTCAGTGACGATTGTACAAATGGTGGGCCCTCAAAAATAACTCAATACGCCATTAATGCAAAAACCCCTGTCAACAAAATTGAGTAACCCCTTAAGGAATTTGGACAAAATTTGGCCGATTTTTATTTTCCCCTCCACGGTGTCATGGAAAACGTTAGTGTTAGGGATGTAAGGTAGTTCAATTTTTTTTTTTTTTATTGAAGCCCTAAAAAAGTGCAATAACACCAAAAACACAAAAAAGGCAACCGAGTCGAACAAAAAAAGGGTAGGGTCGGGCTATCGCAGACTACATACTAAAAGTAATGGGTCCCCCTAAAAATGGAACAGAAGAGAACCTGCTGGGCCAAAGGGACCTGCACGGGATACACGGACATTTCCCTTCTGCGAAGCAGAGAGGGGAAAAAAAATGCTTCCCCACCGAGCCAAAGGCTCCCCAGGGTCGACAAACGGTCCCCATGCCGAAAAGAATTTTGGCCTATGAAAGCACTTGGCATCGGGTGGCCGCACAAAACCTCAAAACCCAAGGGAGTCCCGGTGCCGACTCCGAAGGTTTAGGCGGGCCCCCTGCTGAAAAGATCGAACCAAAAGCTTACACATTGGCGTCAAATGGCCTGCCCAAACCAAACTTGACCAAGTGCTCACCTGGGGGCCAACTCCCAAGGTGCCGGGGGTTTGCAGGGGAAAAGGAACCCGTGGCCACACATTCTCCCCCTAGACCGGGGGGGGGCCCAAAAGGGTACCTTCCAAAAACCAAACACAAAAAATGACAACGAAACACAGTCAAAAAATAAAAAAAGTGAATTGGCAGTGGTTCTGCCCGGAATCCGGCCGGAAAATTTTAAAAATTTCCCTTTTTCCGCCAGAAGGCCGGGAATAAGGACGTGTGCTCCGGGACAGTGGAAAAATTAAAGTACCCTTTCAAATGTGCGAAACCAAGTGGGGGCCCTCCCCCTGAGTTAAGGGACCCCAGGGGCTCAAATTTGGGGGACATCAATTAGGGCTTCATAGTCCCTCAAACCTCATGGTTAAAACTGGGGGGGGGGGGGGTTTCCCAGGCCGCTTTCTTTCAAGAACCCGGTACACCCCTCCCTACCCCCGGTTGTTCTCTGTCCGACAAGCCTTTCCCTTTGCGCCCCCCAAACCACCGGCGGATAAGAACAGACTACACTTGATCTTAGCCCCGGGCCCGGAAGGTATGTTCAATGGTTATTTTCGGGGGTATTGCCCCGCCAATTTTGCCGTGTGGAGAGGGGGGGGGGGGAGCGGGGGGGCCCGGGGCCCCGTGGCCCCTGAATTCATTACCGTGGCGGTTACGCCGTGGAAATTACATGTCCTTTTCTCCCCCCTCACCGGTTGTCCGAGCAGGGGAGGGGAAAAGTAATCCAAATTTTATGAAACTGTGGATTACCAATTGTGGGGTTATTCCAGCCCTTAATTTGCGCCTCCGGCGCGTAATTACGGACGAAAAATTTGCCCATTTTAAGCCGTGTGAACATGGCCTTACAAGGTCTCAGGTGTGAATGGGGAGTGTGTTAAATTTAGTGTCATAGTGATGTAAAAAACCATCTGACGGAAAATCTGTTCAGTGGGGACTGCTGCATAGATTTTCTATTAATTATGGGGGAGCGTTGCATGTCGGTTTTCAGACAGTTTGTGAAACTGCAAACCTTCTGAAAAACCAACCAAAAACCCTTGCCGTGGGGACAAGCCCTAAGAGTTGCACGCACCTCCCATTATTTGCAGAAACTGAATGAGTAAACAGACTAGTGACTGATTCAGGATGTCATCAGTTTTCTTGCTTTGTGCTATATGTAAGCCACTCTTGTGCACAACACCATCAATGAGACACAGAAAATTTAAATTAACTGTGCAGTATCCCATGGAGCTATAACTTACAGTGTATTAAAATTGTGTATCCACTGCAGGTAAACTTTGGCTTAGGTTAATACATAATACAGGATATTGCTTGAACAAACATTGCCATTATATATATGTGCGAGTAAAACAGATTTTCTGACTTGCCACCACCATTCAGTTCTATGAAAAATTTCCACATATCAGTAAAATGACAAGACTGATCATCTGTACACACTGAAAAAATGTATCAGGAAACTGTTCTTTCCTGCATAACTCGTTGTTATCCGGAAGGGCAAACAGTACCGAACCACAATGAACTGTAGCACAGGAAATCAGTGCCCCCACCTCCTTCCAGTATTGTGATATAAACTTAATCTTGTAGCCCTGTCCCAAAACGGATTATAAAATAACACAAACTAAGGCTCAACTACAACGTTCAAGGACAAAAACAGTGAATATAACAATTACTTGTAGGTCAAACCTTCAGTAAAGTTAAATAAAGACTGTTACATTGACAAATACATTGCTGTTTTTTTATTTGGTTAGGAGATAAAGAAGATTTTATATCCTCTGTGGCAGTGACCTTAGGCAGTCGCAGGGTTCTGCCATTAGGTGGCGTACAGCAGGAGAACTGCTGCAGACGTGCCACCGAAAACCTGGTTTCGGTTGGGGAAGGCAACCATTTAGCGTCAGTAGTCCTAGGTTACTGACACATGTAGTTAGTATGGCTGCTATGCGACTAGTGATGCGTTGCCTTTCCCGGGACGGTCATAGCGTTGGGTGGGAGGCCGTCCCTACGTCCAGGCCAAGTTTTGGGCCAGTCCCTGGATGGCTATAAGAGGCCTCCTACTACAGGTGATCAGGGAGTGTGGTTTGCTGTCAGGAGCTGGAGCAGCAGAAGAGCTAAGGACAGGGCTCTTACCCCCCAGGCTGGAGGCAAGCAGGTGGCTGCCTTCAGGAAGCCGGACCCAGCAGTGGCTGGGAAATGTGTTTGTGGGGCTGGCAGTAGACCAAGTCCACAGTTAGTGAGGGACTCACTTCATGTCTAGTTAGTGGCTAGACGGACGAGGATTTACTTTGCACATTTGTCCTTATATTTATTCTGTGCCTCAATAAAGCTGGTTGAGGCCGGTTTGAAGAGAAGCCTCGTCTCAGACTATCATATTGGTGCCACTCCGCTTACCCATGCGGCGATTCCGTGAGCTTAAACCCCCAGAGCCAGTCCAAGATGGCGGCTGGACAAGTGTGAGCCGCCACACCTCTTAAAGCACACAAGCTTCTCTCGTTACTGACCAGCTCTTCCTACTCTTTTTTATTTCTCATTGTTCCAAGCTGCAGTCAGTCAGTCCATCCATGGCGATTCACTCCCTGCAGAGTCTTATCTCTAGCTATGGAGTTTGTTTACTTGAAGGGGTTGTCTCACTACACGGATTGCTTTTCATGCGAAAGATCTTGCAAAAACAAGTCACTTTGCGATATGTGTCCATTAACATTGTCCTACCTATTCCTAGATATCCCCTCTTGTATGGGCTGCATCAGCTCCTCAGGTCGCTATAGCTACAGACCTGTTTGATCTATCCTGATAGGTTGCCAGAACTAATTGCTATAGCTACAGACCTGGTTCACTGCAGCCTGTAGAAGCCAGTAAATATGCCCCTGAATTCAAAATGAAACCAAGAAAACAGGACTGAGCTAAGATGAATCAATGTAGTGAGACAACCCCTTTAATTAAATGAACAGCTTTCACTCGTTAGGATGCTGCAGCCTTGTGCACTACACTTTACAAACCTCCAGTAGTCAGATCACTGTAATAAGAATAGCTGGGAATAGCAGAGTGCCAATTACTGCTATAGAATTACCCACAGCCTGACCAGGAAATGTGAGTCTTAAGCTTACTGTTGCTCTGTGAAACAGCATGATGAGAGAATCCATTTTACTACCACACTTTGCCATGCACAGACTTGTTGTGTCCACTTATGGAGTTTACCCAAAGATCCTGAAAGTAAAGCCCCATGACAGTGCATGCCTGCTACAGCTACCCCTTAAAGGGATTTTCCATTTCATTAAAAGAAAGCTTTCAGCAGTTTAGAAAAGGACTAAAATAGGAAAAAAATCAACTTGCCTATCAAACCCTCTCCGTTCCAGCGCCTCTGCCACTATAACCTATCATAGAACTCAGCAGTCTCTTCAAGTATAAATGGCACGGGATCTCTAAGGCCTGTGATTGGCAGAAGCAGCACATGAGCACTGATCATGACGTTATTGGTGAGGAGCTCAGAGAACATTGGTGTGCTGGAACCGAGTGAGTTTAATAGGCCAGGAATGTTTTTTCTGATTTAGCCTCTCCCAACCCTGCTAAGAGTTTATTTTTTAATGAGATAGAAAACCCCTGTAAATTCATTAGTCACAGGTGTGTCTCCATAAACAAGTTTTCTAGGCTAAAATTTATTTCTTTGCAAATAAGATGGTTATTAAATTACATGTAAAAAAAAATCCCTCTCTACAGCTTCTATATAGCTGAACATCACCCAGTGCACTGCACTGATAGGGATTCCCTCTGGTGAGATTCCCTCTATGACACAGCTGCAACAGGGAAACCATTCTGTGCAATATTCAGGATAGGATGTAGGATAGACCTGCAGTGTATATGGAGGTGCTGCCTTTATAAAGAACAGCTTTAGAGCAAATAAAATGGCCTGAAAAGTTTTATTTTTTGCCCATTCTGTTTCTCATTGGTACCCCCAAGGTGTTCTCTTAGCCCTAAGGATTAGACAAATAACCATACAAGTTTTTAAAGGGATTTTCTCACCACCATGATTAGCTTTTAACATTTAGTGAAAGGTAAATGAAGATTATTACTAAATACATTGTTTTGATTTTGCACGGTTAAGATTTTATCTACAAATATTTACAAAAATTTTTCTCTTGGTTACCAACCACCTCTCTTTTCTCTTTCTCTTCTCTGTGCTCCAAACACACCCTGTTGAGTCTTATCTCTATCACAGAAGCTTGTTTATTTAAGTAACCTGCTTTAATCCTTTAGAGCTCTGCAGCATTGTGCACTACGTTTTTAAAAACCCTTTTCTGCACTCATAAACTGAAAACAGGAAAACTAGGATTGCAGGCTGAAATGACAATCATGCTGTAAACCACCCGCCGAAAAAAAGTGTGGTTTAAAAGCTGCCTGTGGCTCTAGTAAACACCATGGAAAGAATGGCCCTTTAACCAAGATGCCAGCGAGAACATCTGAAATGGTTTTTCTGGACATCTTAGCATACCCAATGTTTCCATGCTGATCAATGTAACAAGTTTTGGCACGGGGGAATGTTCACCGGTACTGGGCGCGTCAGTGCGCGCTGCATACATCATGTGTTTTCAGGGGCTGTGTTAATAGCAGTACACCCCCCGGGGTGGGGGGGGGCCATATAAGCTTAATCGCGGCGCGTATTCGCCCCAAATATTGACATGTCACTTTTACCCCGTTTTGTTAAATCGATCGTATTTTACGGCGGGGGGGGGGGGTTTTTCTATAATTCCTATGAGAGCTTGGTTTTCCCTAAAATTTTGGGGCGCAATTGCCCCCCAAAATAAACAGGTGAACATACCCTTAAAAAGGGGTTTCCCCTTTTCATTGTTTTTAATTGTTTTGTTTGATAGGAAAAAACATACAATTTTTAAATGCTGTATAAAAAATTTTGCTCTGGTACCTCTGAATTTTTCCAAAACGAGGATCTATCTAGAAAAAAAAAGGTATAGCCCCCCCCCATTCCTGTCCATAGTTATGGGGCCTGGATATTGAATGGACAAAAAAAGCCATTGGGCCACCCCACACATTATGTGACCCCTGGTACCCAAATAAAAGTGTGTATGGAGGAGCAGAACTTCTCCACTATTACTACCTCCAGCAGCATCTTATCATGTGACCACCACACAGTTATGTGACCTGGTATCCAGGTAATAGCAGTGTATGGGGAGCAGATTTCTCAGTATACCACTCCAGCACGTCTTATCTGTGACCCCAACAGGTCATGTGACCCTGTATCCAGTAATAGCAGTGTAGGAGGAGCGACTTCCAGATCATACCTCCAGTGTCTATCATGTTACCACCACGCATGTCATTTAACCCCTGGTATCCAGGTAACAGTAATGTATGGAGGAGCAGAACTTCTCCAGTATCACTACCTCCAGCAGCGTCTTACATGGGACCACCACACGGTCATGCGACCGCTGGTATCCAGGAAAACAGTAGTGTATGGAGGAGCAGAATTTCTCCAGTTTTTACCACCTCCAGCAGTGTCTTTTTCATGTGACCACCACACAGGTCATGTGACCCTGGTATTCAGGTTAAAGTAGTGTATGGAGGAGCAGAACTTCTCCAGTATCACTACCTCCAGCAGTGTTTTTATCATGTGACCACCACCAGGTCAGGGTGACCGCTGGTATCCATGAAACAGAAGTGTATGGGGGAGCAGAACTTCCCCAAAGTATCACTACCCCCAGCAGGTCTTATCATTGGACCACCCACACAGGTCATATGACCTGGTATCCAGGTAACCGTAGTGTATGGAGGAGCAGACCCTCCCCAGTATTACTACCTCCAGCAGCGTCTTATCTTGTTTGTGACCACCACACAGGTCATGTGACCCCTGGTATCCAAGTAATAGCAGTGTATGGGGGGCAGAACTTCTCCGTATCACTCCCTCCAGCAGTGTTTTATCATGTGACCAACAACGCAGGTCATGTAACCCCTGGATCCAGGTAACAGTAATGTATGGAGGAGCAGAACTTCTCCAGTATCACTACCTCCAGCAGCGTCTTATCATGGGACCACCACACAGGTCATGCGACCGCTGGTATCCAGGTAACAGTAGTGTATGGAGGAGCAGAACTTCTCCAGTATTACCACCTCCAGCAGTGTCTTATCATGTGACCACCACACAGGTCATGTGACCCTGGTATCCAGGTTACAGTAGTGTATGGAGGAGCAGAACTTCTCCAGTATCACTACCTCCAGCAGTGTCTTATTATGTGACCACCACACAGATCATGTGACCCTGGTATCCAGGTAACAGTAGTGTATGGAGGAGCAGAACTTCTCCAGTATCACTACCTCCAGCAGTGTCTTATCATGTGACCACCACACAGGTCATGTGACCGCTGGTATCCATGTAACAGAAGTGTATGGAGGAGCAGAACTTCTCCAGTATCACTACCCCCAGCAGCGTCTTATCATTGACCCCACACAGGTCATATGACCCTGGTTTCCGGGTAGCCGTAGTGTATGGAGGAGCAGAAACTCCCAGTATTACTACCTCCGCAGCGTCTTATCATGTGACCACCAAACAGGTCATGTTACCGCTGATATCCATGTAACAGTAGTGTATGGAGGAGCAGAACTTCTCCAGTATCACTACCTCCAGCAGCGTCTTATCATGTGACCACCACACAGGTCATGTGTAACAACCGGGATACCGATGGTGTTGGGGTCAGGTATATATATGTCACGGGTAGGACCAGGGGCGTTGCTAGGCTGGTTTATTCAGGGCACAAGCCCCGAATGAAGCAGCCTGTGCCCCGAACCTTTTACTTACCAGCTGTCCCGGAAGGTCCGCGAGCCTCCCGCAAATAGGGGAAGTTTCCTGGACCCAGCGACAGCTGGTAAATCTCCTGCAGCCGAACGGCTGCCCGGGGCTCTTTAAACAGGAGCAGCGCAGGGGCAGTGAAAGCAGGGGCCGCCCGCCCGGCAGCTACACTGTGAAGCCTGTGCTCACAGTGTGATTGATGGGTGAGGGGCCGGGGAGCAGGCAGCAAAACTATTTGTCCTGTGCCGGCTTCCTCCTCCCCCCTCCTCTCTGTATAATGCTAGAGCTGGAGAGGAGAGGCTGGAGGGAGGGGGTGACCCACGAGAAGCCCTCGCATCACTGCCGGCCAGCAGCAGTATCACCATGTGCAGTAGAGCATGAAGCAATGGTTCAGGTGAGAGAGGATATAAGAGTCCTGCAGGCTGCTGGACATCAGAGGATTGTACTTGCCTTCTCCCATAGTTTTTCTGCCTCTTGCTCTGGTGTCCCCTCTATGTGCTCTCCATAAAGAAATTCCCCAATATACAGTGCAGAGTCATCCAGCAGGGCAGGGTGACCCCTCCACCAGATACAGAGAGCAGGCAGGTCTTTATTCTTTTAGTTTTGGGTCACACTGTGCTGTGGCCCCTTTTGGAACCTCTATTGGGATATGTGAAAATATAGGTAAAACACATCCCAACAGATCCCACAACGTGTCCATAGGGGACAACAGCACAGACATGGTCACTTTTGGACTGTGTGTGTTCTGTTTTGTAAATGCTTTCTGTGCTGGACAGAACAGTGCGGTCAGTAGCGCTTTTTTGTCCAGGTCAGAAAGCTTTTCTTACTTTGCCTTGTGAGAGCCTTTTTCTGGAACGAGTTGTATTTTTGATGGTACCACAGAATGCACCGTATGTACATCAAATAAAAATTCTTTGAGTTGGAATTAGGAAAAAACACAACTGTGCAATTTTTAAGAGTTTTAATTGTTCTGGAGTTCATTGTGTGGTATAAATGACATATTATCTATATTCTGCAGATCAGAACAATTTTTGTGATAAAATATATGTCTACTTTAGACCTGATAAACCTCTGCGTCAGAGGCTCTGATTGGAACCTTCGGCACAGAGGCGAAAAACTAAAGCCAGGGCGCCCAACGGATCCTATTAATTACAGTGGATCTGTCAGGTTTCTGCTGTGCTGTCTGTATTTGAGAAGGAAGAAATAGTTGCTGTGGATTTTTTCTGTCTCAACAACAAACACCAGGCAGAGATCTGATGGATCCACAGCAAAAAACCTCTGACGCAGATGTGAACCAGGCCTTACAGGGGGTTTCAAAACTGCTTGTAGTTTGTCAGTCCATAAAGGGAGGATTTAAAAATAAAATATTTACCTTGTGAACCCACTCATTCAAGTGACACAGCAGGTCCTTGTGCAGCCAATTACGGGCCAGGGTAGTGGGCTGTCCTTGGCTGCACATTGTCTGCAAATTCACTATTTTATGATAAGTATACGTTCTTTTAGATTCTTTTTTCAACTGTTATTGAAATAGGCATACAACTAGTGACAGAGATATAAGTTTCTCTGTAAAAATCCATGCCACAGCTCACAATGGGGCGTGAAAAATGTTGTGTGAACCCAGCCCTACAGAGCAAAACATAACACAAAGGGCCCGGGCCCCGGATGTTTTGGGACCCTAGCAACGCCCCTGGGTAGGACTCACAGTATGGCCGGTAGGATGACCCTGGTCCCGGATGTCCAGAGAAACCTTTGAATGTCCCCAACTACCCTCCCCCACATGGCACCTGGCAATGATGACAGACAACCAAACTTCGGGGATAGTTGTTGCTCCTTTACTTAGCAGGACGAGGTAATACAGATGAACAGTTATGATGATGAAAATAGTGAACTTCGCAAACAATACAGTGGCTGCTATAGAAGATATCTAAGTAATCAGGTGATGGAGTAGTTAGATAACCGTCTCTTTTGCTAACTTGTAGTTACTTGGGTAGTTTACTATATACTGTATGATGCTAATGATGGCCTGCATCCAGGGGGCTGTGCCTCAACGACAGTCCAGCTATAGGCTCTTTCTTAAATCCGTGTCCCCCCAAGACTTACTTGAGAACTGTGTATTGATCCCAGGCGTATGGATGAACAGGTCTGTAGAATTTGTAGCAGACTGGGGATTCAGAGGAAAATGTTCTCTGCAAAAGTACTTGATCGTAGGAAAAGAGGTGTTCAGTAGTACAGCATAAGAGGCTAAGACTTCTCTTGGTAATGCTGGAGGAAATGGTATATTTACGGGCTACCGCACTGAGTTGAAATTCAGCCCCTTTTTGTAAAGCACACTCTGCAGCATCAAGCCAGCGGTTCAACTGAACTTTTTTCTCCTGGCCCAAACGAGACCTGATGGTTCTGGAGGTCACCTGATTATAACGGACATTCTGTACATTTAAGACCATTCATAAAGACTCGGCAAAAACAGGATCTATGGAAATGTAGTTTTCTAAAGCATCCACAAAATGGCATAGTTGCAAACTCCATATATATTGTGCTGGCTTTTATGAAATGGAGAAAGAGATGGGGAGATATCTCATATGTAAATGTCCATTATGACTACGGCCTGCAAGGACTATTAAAGGGAAAGGGATGAGCAGTACCGTGACATTACACATGTGACCCCTGGTATCCAGTGTATGGAGGAGCAGAACTTCTCCAGTATTACTACCACCAGCAATATTTATCATGTGACCACCACACAGGTCAGGTGACCCCTTGTATCCAGGTAACAGTAGTGTATGGAGGAGCAGAACTTCTCCAGTATTACTACCTCCAGCAGTGTCTTATCATGTGACCACCACACAGGTTATGTGACCTATGGTATCCAGGTAATTTCAGTGTATGGAGGAGCAGAACTTCTCTAGTATCACTACCTCCAGCAGTGTCTTATCATGTGACCACCACACAGGTTATGTGAACCTAGGTAACCGGTAATAGCATGTAAGGAGTGAGTCAGAACTTCTCCAGAATTACTACCTCCAGCAGTATGACTTTACCATGTAACCACCACACAGGTCATGTGACCCTGGTATAAAGGCACATTACTTCTCCAGTATTACTACCTCCAGCAGTGTCTTACCATGTCTGTCAGTGTTCTTCTTTTGATACTATCTTTCTGCCTTTTTTTATATAGAAGCAGGGCAGGCATAGTGAGTGACACAATACATAACAATACAGCTATGTACTGCTATGTATTCTACCAGCGCTCAAAAGATAGGGGAGTCAAGTCAAGTCTCCTGTTGGTGACAAGCAAAAAAAAGTGCAAAAAAACCACACAAACTGCCCTTTCCCCATACAACGCAATCCCTCCCAAATAAGATAAAAAATACACATTATTTGGTATTAACACATGTAAACGACCTAGCCTATAAATCTGTTAATGTTATTTATACCCTCAAGATGAGATGATGAAATATAACAAAGACAGAATTGTTGTCACTTAACGCGCTACACACCACAGCACGTGACCTGGTGGGCCACTGTAATTGGTAAGACTAATATCCCACGTGAGCTCACTCCTCACTCATGTACAAATCAACATAAATCGTACCTACATTACAGACCAGCACCCCAAAAATCGTCCGCTGCCACCTACCTCCCTACAGATCTACAAGATACAGAAAAACAGAAAAGGGCTCAGCCGGAAGGTACTAGATCCCCTCAACCGATTTCTAAGAAACACGTAAAAAATGCTTACATGCAACTCACTGCCTCTCAGTCAGTAGTTACCAAAGAAAAAAACAATCCTCAAGACAAATTGGGTCCGTGCAACCAGCAAGAATAACGAATAACTGTTGCCTTTAATATAAAAATGATTTTCAGTGCTTAACAATAGACAAAATATGATAATAACAATAATGACACACACACAATACAGTTATTAAAATAAAAGAAAAAATGGAAAAATCCACCCTTACACGAATGTTTCCACGACCCGGGTAAAGGAGAAAATTAGAACACAGCTCAATAAGAAAGAAGGACCCCCGTAGCTATGACACCATTCTACAGGGGGCTGAGCCATTTATACCCCAGCCATCCTGTCTCGTCTTATTGCTGGAAATATGAAAAGAGGTGGTTTTACAGAATGTTTTCTGGGATGAGGCTATGTATTTTTGTCCACACGGGCATCACGGACTGCCTCTCTGGGCAGACAAAGGAAACCTTCATATCTCCCTCTCTGGCGGCAAGATTGTTTTTGACAATGGGTCATAGGACGTATCAGTTTTCAGGTAACCAGGACAGCTGCATATACATATCATGGGCCATAAAGCCAATGATCCCATGGTCCCAAACAGTTCCGTAACTTAAACGGTACAAAGGGCTGGGGGGGTGATACTGCAGACCCAGCCGTATGAATGTCCCTTTCACCCAGAGGGCGATGATGGCTCCACACTTCACAATTTTAAGTGCAATGGAGTTTAATGAACAACTCGAATACATTTAATTTTCAATGTTTTACACTAACACCACCGTCCCCCTTATTGGAGTGGGCGTGGGGAGTGGCGCACCTGCCATCTCCTGACCCGGCCTCCGTACTCACTGCCCTGCCGCGAGAGGACATCTCTTGCATTATATACCCATTTTCAAAGCCCTTTTTGTGTTGTACAGTAAAATCATATTGCTGCAGCACCAAGGCTCCACCTGAGCACTTGCCATTGTCGCCAGACCACTCGATTGAGGCCAGGTGAGCGGGTTAAGGTCGGTGACACCGTAAAGTTGCCCCATATAGGTAGGTGATGTAGTTTTCTTTAGGGCCCAAACGATGGCCAAACACAACTTCTCAATTGAGATAAGTCCATAGGAGACCTTAGAATCGACCCTTGGCAGGAAGCTTCTGCTCAGGCGAGTAACTAAGGAGTAACTGGTGGTGTCTCCTCCCTCCTTCTATATCTGATTTCACCTGAGACCCACGGTGAGGACTTCGAACCTAGCTCCCCTATAAGATATGCAGCTGTCACATTATTGAAAACCAAGAACCTACGGAGGAGAAGCGTCCCCGGAGCCTTGGAGTGACACAGGGTATAAGTACTTGCAGGCCCACGCAATAGCAAGCAGACTCAATAGTGAGACGTTAAGGCCCATGTCTCACAAATTAGCGGTGGGATGACCATGAAACCAATTCTCGGCCCGAGAACACAGTATATGTTATTCTGATGTGTGCTTAGTTCAGTTAGCAGGAGGAATTGCGGAGTCCAAGCACTGAGTGAGTTATTGCCACCAGAAACAACATTCCTAATACATATCCAGCCTGAAAAACTTAATCAACACAAATAAGGATCAAATCTACCTGCGTTCTCTATCACTTAGGTCTATTGGCTAGAGTGGGCCAGGCGAGTAATACTGACCTCATTCTTTTTTCTGCTGTCCGCTTATAGCAGTTCCTCACCACATCCCAACCACAGTATGTTCCCAACATAATAGTGTACCCTCGACACCATACAGGCTATCTGACACTTCATCCCCCTAGACTTAACATCTGGTACCTGACCTGCAGATTTGAGCCCATCTCTACTCAGGTAGCCGACCATTGCGTGAGACAGTATGGGTACAACGAGTGCTATCCTCCCATGACATTAGCGAAGATAGTTGCGTCTATATCGTCCCATGATCAGAGACAACAGCTAAACCCAATCAAATCCCCTCAAGGCCGCCTCGCGTCGCATTATGACCATAAGGTCAAATTAGCGTCATGAGAAATGGAGTGGAGCAAGGGTGCAGCATTTATCACACAAGAGCATGACCAAAAAGTTCATAACCACTGCCCCCAAAGGGCGCGTTAATGAAGGACCCAGATCCTTTTACCTAGGGCTTCCTTTGTCAGGGGGATCTGCCAATATCCCCTGGCTCAGCCATAATGGGGTGATGGTAGGAGGCCCCGCCATCTGATCTAACAGCTCATCTATCCTGGGCAAGGGATAGGGCATCAAAGACTGCTATGCATTAACCTCCTGTAAACAACAACAAGAACCTTGTCGTCGATCCCTTCTTTAGGGACAAGAACCACTGGTGAGAGAGCCCACACTCTGGGATTATTTGAGTATGACCCCCTAAGGCCAACATCTCTTCTATTGCCCCCTCATGTTGCCTTTCACCTCAAGCTGAGAACCAATAAGCAGGGTGCCTACTGGGTAGTGAGTGCCAGTGTCCACGCATGGAGGAAAAACAATGTCTCTTTTTTTAAAATGAGTTTCGCCCATTCGCCCTGGCCTCTTGTAAAGGTTTCCTGAAGGCCATCAGTACCTGGTGAAGCTCAGACCTCTGTTGAGGGCTAACTAGAGGTTAAATTTTGTGCCCGTACCTCAAGTGTGTCTGTGTCCCTTGGTTTCGGCCCAAAGATCTACACAGGAATCCATCTCTCTCCCTCTACGGGCATACTGCACACAGGCAGAACACAGGCTCCCTGGAGTATTGCCTTTTAACATATTTACATGGAACACCGTCTGCCTCTTGTCATTCATGGACACTTTCATAGTATTGACGTCATGAGAACGTTTTATGCACGTGAAAGGGGCCATTCCCATCAAGCCTGTAACTTGTTCTGGCAAGCATGGGTTCCATACCCAAACACCTGCCCCAGCTTTGTGTATAGTTTCGTTGCCGGCATTAAACGTCATACCATATTTTCTGCTTGGCCTGGTTTGGTAAGGTTGTCATGCCACACACTCTAAATGCCTGCATTAGTGTCCCTGAGTTTTTATTACGTACTCCACCACAGAACTTCTGGGGTCTCCAGCTTACCCTCCCAGGACTCCCCTATCAAGTCCAGGGCCCCTTACTCTTCCAACCATAAAGTAGTTACAATGGGGAAAATCCTGTAGAAGCTTGATGGGCACCTCCCCGATAGGCAAACAGCAGGTGGGGTAGTGTAACGCTCCCAATCCTCGATCCTCGGCCTTCCGGGTCTCCACTAGCATTTTGAGCATCTGCCTTTAATGTCCCATTATAACGCACACACAACCAATGGTCAGTGGGTGATAGGGAGTGGGGCGTCAGCGTGCATGCCCACCTGCGCATTTCTTGCAGAGGCTCTGCATTAAAATTGGACATAAAACTGAGTCCCCTGGTCAGTTAAACATCTCCATAGGTAAAACCCAACACGTAGAACATAACAGATAACAGGGCGTCAGCAACGCTTGTCAGCCCGTATGGAGATCATGGCCACAGCCTCTGGATATCGGGTGGCATAGTCAACTACTGTCTATGAATGAAGCGCTTCCCAGAACTAGCTGGGGAACGGCAAAGCGGACCTAATGATTATCCACCGCCACTCTTTGGAAAGGCTCATCGAGATTGGTAGGGGATCATGAGCCTTGGAATCATTCCACCCGCACATACCTACCCGCTGGCAGAACCATCATGAACGACAGTAGTTTGGCTATGTCATCCCCATAATTGCGCAATAAAAATTAGGAATGAGCCGAGCCTTGTTTTGTGTACGCCCAAATGCCCGGCTAAAGGGAATCTCAAGAGCGACCTTCACTAGTTGTTCCCTTAATGGTAGTGGAACCACCAGTCGCTTCTCCAATTTCCCACAGTTTTGGTGTGCATCAGCCACAGTCCTCTGTGTACAGCTTAGCCCGCTCCCAGTACAACCCTTTCGTTGCTGACTATCAGGGGGAGGATTAATCTGCCAGCCCCTTAGCTTCGTCTAAGCTGAGGATCTGACAGTATGCTTGCCTGAAAGCCATGCTATCAGGTTGCACATCACACATGCAGAGGGGGGTTCAGCACATATGCTGAGGCTCTTCTTGTGCTCGGCCATCAGCATGTGACCCCCTCCTCAGCAAGGAGATGCTGTCAGTGAGGGAGAAGCAGGTACACAGGTCTGAGGCTTACAAGCAGTTTGACTGCTAGTATAGCCAGCAAACATAAACCTGTTATCACATTACATTCACATTACCCCACAGCGGGGACATGTCCAGGGTGCACCTACGGCGACAGTCCATCCACATCAGGGCCGTTTCCCCTGAAGCTGTGCACAGGTCCTGTAGGGAACCACATATCGGGGTGCATCCAATGGGGGGACAGGGACATAATTAATCTCCATCTCCCCCAAATTCTGTACCCAGCAAAACTCTGGCTGGAATAGAGTCAGAGATTCCCACATCTCTCATGGTCCGCTGCCTTCTCCCCAATCCAGATAAACACGTCCATGGGGACAGCAGAGCTGAATCCTCCAAAACCAGTCAGGACATTGTCTTTCCAGTAAGGATGTCCCCTCAGAGTTTTTCACCAACTCAGGGCGCACACACAGTCACCTCTGTGCACCACTGCAGTCCCTAGAAGCACGGAACCTTGATGCCCCACAGTCCACAAGGGTAGCACATATGTATTCAACTACCTTCCTGTCACCCATCCACAAGTAGATTAGAGGTGCCCAGGCCGTCCGGGAGCTTTCTGCAGGCGAGGGGCACACTTCCTCTTGTCGGGACAGTTGTCACTACATGCCCCCATTGTTACAGGTGAAGCCTATGCGCGTGGTCAGAGACCTGGATTATGGACGGTCTTGGGGCCCCATGGGAAAACCAGTAGGGGTGGCCGCATGGCCGAATGGGTAAGAGGGGAAATGGATCACCAGCAGGCTTACCTCTCCTCCAGGTGGACTCAGGAGAGTTCTCTCGGGCTTCAGGCATCCTGTTGTGTAACATATGAACTGCCAGTGTCAGCCGCCTTCATTTGATGTCTTGGGCTTCCATCGCCAGAGCAAAACGACGACATCCCAGGACAGATATGACAGAAGCCTGCTCCTATGAACATCGATTCAACAGGTCGATCAAAGCCTGGAAACATAGAGTCCCCCTCTACCCACTGCTATGCAGGTGGCACTTAAGCCCGCTTTCCACATCGGCGTAAAGCTTTCAGTGGGACCTTTCAGTAGGCTCCGAAAATTTTCTGCGTATACACCTCAGTAGTGAGGTATATTTCGTGACCAGAGCCCACTTTAATGGCGTCATAGTCACCGTCCGTCACTTCTGGTAGGAGGTCCGAAAAAACCTCCAAGGCTTTTCCTCTTATCCTGGGGTCAGATTCGTGCCCACCCTCTTTGGCAGATGATAATGCCCTACAAGACTTTTCAAATCCTCGAAGAACACATCCAAGTCCCCATTCTTTCATCAACAGAAAGTGTTTCCAGTCGGTGTTTTCAAAAGGGGTTTGTATCCTGGGCAAGAGGCCGTGGCAAAGCCTCACCCCTTTCAAAGTCGTGCCAGCTGTAGCTTGAGGTCCCTCTATCGCAGCATGACGCTCGGCCCGCCTCTCTCGCTGCTTGACGCTCCAGCCGCCTCTCACGCTGCTTTGACGCTCGCTTGACGCCAGCCGCCACAGCCTCTCTCGTCTGCTTGACGCTCAGCCGCCTCTCTCGCTGCTTGACGCTCGGGTCTATGAACCTCAGACCCCGCTCAGCCCTCACTCGCTGTCTTGAACGCTCAGAGCCGCCTCTTTCGCTGCTTGGCGCTCGGCTTAACCCAGGCCCGCCTCTCTCGCCTCTTGACGCTCAGCCGACCGCCCAGCCTCGGCTCTGAGCCTTGTTGGGAATTGCAGTGATAATCTGGTAGGCGCACACATGCTAGTGTCACCAAGCGCCAAGTTGCTCGCAGAACCAAGGCCAGAGTCCAGAGTCCAAGCCTCCCTGAGAGCTGCCGCCTTGCGGGGGTCTCAGTGGAAAGTACTTCAGGCGCATACCCGTCAATTGGACCTGTGCGTTGTCCCTGTTTCCTCTCTCTGAGCGCGTCCTGCAGCAGCAGATCGTTGCTCCACGAGTTTCCAGGATCAGCGGGCCTTTGTCTTTGCCGCTGTAACAATAACTCTCTCCTCACATAGGCGACGAGATATTCTTACTATTTCTTCTTGTAAAGGGCTGCCATTACCACAAGCACCACCCTTTGCCAATAAAAGATAGAAAAGAAAAAACAGGGAGGGGAAAACTGAATGATGTTTGTCTAATAAAGTAAGCACTGCGTTAAATCTTGTAAGACTGGTGTAATCTTCACAAAGATACAGCCAGTCCTTTTAGTGCAGGGAATAATTGCTTTAAACCCAAGCACTAAATGTGCAATAAAAAGAAAAATATCCACCGTGTCTTACCACCAATTTGTCACGTAACGCGCTCCACCACACTGACTGGGGGGCCACTGTAATGGGGTAGACTTAATATCCACTCAGAGCTCACCTCACACGGCATGTAGCAAATCAAGCATAAATCTACCACAAAGACAGTCCAACACCCCCAAAATTCGTCCCGCTGCACCTACCGTTCCCTCAGTTACAAGCTACATGAAAATCAAAAAGGCTCAGCCGAAGTAGCTGATCCTCACCCGATTCTAAAAACACGTAAAAAATGCTTCTCTACAGGTCAACTCACTGCTCTCTCATAGTTACACAAAGAAAAAAACAATCTTCAAAGAAATTGGTCCTGCAACAGCAAGAGTTAACGAATTACTGTTACCTTAATATAAAAATGATTTCATTGCTTACATAGACACAAAAAAATATAGATAATAACAATAAATGACACAACAACAACACAATACAGTTTTTTTAAAATAAAAGGAAGAAAAAAAGGAAAACTCCACACTACACGATGTTTTCCACGTCCCGGGGAAGTAGAAATTAACACACTCACTTTAGAAAGAAGGACCCCGTAGCTATTACACCGTCTTACAGGGGGAGG
This sequence comes from Phyllomedusa bahiana, assembly GCA_025379985.1. Taxonomy (NCBI): domain Eukaryota; kingdom Metazoa; phylum Chordata; class Amphibia; order Anura; family Hylidae; genus Phyllomedusa; species Phyllomedusa bahiana. Next base: position 146,843 of record JAODAL010004080.1, read on the forward strand.
CAGGAGCCATTTTATACCCAGCCAGGCTGTCTCGTCTTATTGCTGGAATTAGAAAAAGGAGTGTTGGTTACAGAATGTTCTGGGGATGGCTTATGGATTTTTGTTCCACAAGGCACTCACGGAACTGCCTCTCTGGGCAGACAAGGAAACCATTTCTCACTTCTCTGGCGGGAAAGATTAGTTTTTGAAAGGTCATAGGTTATCAGGTTTCAGGTATCCAGGACAGCTGCTATATACAATCCTCCTGTGGCCAATAAAGCGCAATGATTCCCCCATGGTCCTCTAAACAGTTCCGTACTTAAACGGTCAAAGGCTGGGGGGGTGGATGTCTGCAGACCCAGCCTAGGAATCAGCTTTCACCCCAGAGGGGGATGATGGCTCACACTATCACAATTTTCTAACAGGTTTTAATTGAACATACTCAGAATACATTTAATTTTCAATGTTTTACATAACAATTGTGATTTCTTTTCATCCTGCAGCACATAAAATGGATTAAAAAGCGATCAAAAAGCCATATAAATGCCAATGTGATACCAGTGAGCAGCACAGGCAAGGTAATAACATCATTACATCACCGTGCCCTGCAGCACTTATAAACTGGTGACAGCCTCCATCCACAAGAGCAATTGGTGGGGCACCTTACTGGTGTACATGGCCCGATCCACAAGAAGCAGTGAGAGAGGAGGTCACCTACTGGTTGGTACAAAGCCTCCTAACCACAAGATTCAGTAGTGGTGGCACCTTAACTGGGTTTAAATGCCCTCCGATCCACAAGAGCAGAGGTGGTGCACCTTAACTGGTGCTACATTCGCTGCGGTCCACAAGAGCATTGTGGGGCACCTTACTGGTGTAACTTGCCCTCCCGATCCACAAGAGCAGTAGTGGGCACCTTACTGGTTACAAGGCCTCCGATCCACAAGAGGCAGAGTGGGGTCACCTTACTGTGGTGTACATGCCTCGGTGGTAATCCCACAAGACAGTGGGAGGCAACTTAACTGTGTACATGCTGCCGTTCCACAAGAGCAGTGTTTGGGGCCCTTACTGGTGTACATGCCAGCGTTCCACAAGAGCAGTGGTGGTGGCCACATTACTGGTTGAATAACATTCCTGCGATTCACAAATAGCAGTGGTGAGGCACTTTACAACTGGTGTACATCCTGCGGTCCACAAGAGCAGTGGTGGGGCACATTACTGGGTACCATGCCTGTTTTCCACAAGAGCAGTGTGGGGCGCCTTACTGGGTACATCCTGTGTTTTCCACAAGAGCAGAGTGTGCAACCTTATAATGGTGTACATGTCTGTGGTTCCTACAAAAGAGTGGTTGGGGCACCTGTACTGGTGTACATGCCTGCGGTCCAAAAAAGGGCATTGGGGGGCCCCCTTACTTGGTACATCCTGCAGCCCAAACAAAGCAGTGGGGGGGCCCCCTTACTGGGTAAAATGCCTGCGGTCCACAAAGAAAGGGGTGGGGAAATTTTACGGTGTACATGCCTGGGGGTCCACAAAAGTGGTGGGGCCCCATTAGGGTTGTACAATCCCTTCAAACCAAAAGGGAAAGTGGGGGGCACCTTAAAGGGTGTAAAAAGCCTGGGTTTTCAAAAGGGGCATTGGGGGGGCCCCTTAAGGGTGTCCATGCCTGCAGTCCAAAAAGCATTTTGGGTGGGCAATGACCCTAGGCCCCTTTTTAAATCCCGCCGCAGTTTTTTAAGGTTGTCCATCCAGAAAAAAACAAAACAGGGAGATCAGGCATGAATAAAAAACTTTTTCCCCACTAAATTTGTTTTTTCCCCCAAAAATTTCCGTGATGTTTTAATAGGGGCAGTGCACAGGGCTCAACCCACCGCTTTATACTAATCCCCCTCCTCAACTTGCCCGTGTTTGGGAAGGGAGGAGAGGGATTCAGGGGGGGGTTCCCTGTTTTTGGAAATTTGGGAGGGGGGGTCCCACACTAAAAAAAAAATAAAAACAAAACATTTTTGGCGGGAAAAGATTATTATTGTTTTAAACTTTTGTATAAAAATTGCACAAAAAATTTAAAAACCCAGGATAGTGTTTTGACATTGTTCTAGGGAAATTGAAAAATTTGTTTTTTTTTTCTGATACAAGAATTACCTTTACCCAGTGATTTGCCCATGTACTATGATAAAATTTTAAAAACTATCTTTTTCCCCAATCATTGTAAGTTTTGTTTTTTTACAGCTACCCTGAAGTCCCTGGAAACCCCAAAGGGCCACCAATTATCCCCCCATGATTTTACTTTAAAAACCATATAAAAAAGTTTAAACAGACAGCTTTCTTTTTTGTCGCCATTTTTGTGAAGAACATTGGCGTCATCGCCATCTATTTAAAGGAAGGCGTTTTTGCATTATTAAAAACCCGAACGCCAAAACAGTTTCCTTGGCGTACACTGAGGGGGCCAAAACCATAATTTTAAACCCCCCCGTTGTGTTAAAAACCCTGATTACTGGGGAAAAAGCGGGTTTTTTTTTCATGCTAATAAAAAAATTTTGCCTGGGAAAAGAAAGTGTTTTTTCCTCCCTTGCTTTTTTTTTCCCTTTGAAAACAAAAAATCATGCATTTTTGAAATTTTGGGGGGGAAAACCCCCGCCTGGTCCCAAATGGTAGGAATGTTGTAAACCCCATTTTATCTGGATTTATTGAAAGGACTTTCGATATTTTCCCCTATAAAAAATTCACCTAAAAATTTTAAAAGGAAGAGACAAAAATTTTGGGGAGGAGGGGGGGGATTCTTCCATAGGGGGGTAAAATGATTAAAGCCAAACTTTTATTTGGGAAAATTTTTAATTTTCCCACCACACAAGATGCATTTTTGGGTGAAAGAAAATTTTTAAAAATTTTAAAATTGCTGTTTTTTTCTGCAAAAAAATACGCATCCCAAAAAAAACGCGGGGAAAAAGCACCCTTACAGACACCCCAAACGGGGCAGGATTTGCCCAGTTTAGGCAGAAAAAAAGACAAAGGGCTGTGTCCCCACGGCTCAACTGGGGGGCGTCCCATTACACCCCCAATTTTAGGGCCGTGGGGTTCGGGGGGGCTCAGGGCCAAATTTCGATTTTACCCCAGCGGGGGGGGGGGGCGGGGCGGCAGCCACCGGCCCCATAGACTGTAATTTTTTTCGTTTTTGATATGCGCCGTGAATAAATGACTTTGTCAATTATCTCCCTGCGCCTACAATACATCGTTTTTGTGGCGAGGGGGGAGAGGAGGGAAACCCCCATATTCCTATGGAACGGGATTACTGTAAGTTTTGGGGTGCTTTTTCCCCTCATAAAGGGAGTGAAAAAAATCCCTCCCCCCCAAAAATGTGGGAAAAATTTGGGGGCCCCAAAATAACCCGTTGAAACTTTCCCCCCCTTGGGTTTGCTTTCCCACGGGGGTTTTTTTTGGTGCAGTTTAGGGTAATAAAAAAAATAAAAGAAAAGGTCGTGGAAGGCGAGGGGGAAAAAAACCAAAAGGGACCCAAATGTTTTTAATGCCCTGGTATTGGGAAAAAAAATTTTTTTGGGGGTTAAAAGCATCCTGATTGGTTGGGGTTGGGAAACTATTCCTTTTTTTTTTTTCACTATTTTAAAAATATGTTCCCATCCTTTAATCAGATTTTAAACGCACAATTTAAAACCCCGCTGCTTTCCCTAAACACCCCGGGGGAATGGGAATTTTTTTTTTCCTTTTCTTACTTATCACTCCCTTTTTCCCCGTCCTGTGTCTTATTTTCTTTTCCACTCTTTTTTTTGCCTTAACGTATATAAAAGTGTTGTTCAGTCGGTCAGTGATTTGATCTGTAAGTGCTGTTTCCAGTATGAAAACTGTTGGTTAGTTGGTCGGGGTTAGTGTGTCAGGTTAAACAGTCATACGTCAGTAATTTTTTGGTAAATCGGTATGTCAGAAAAATACTGGTTAGTCAGTGTCCCCCCTCACCCTACCATAAGAAGACATTTTCATTGCTCATTTTACTTTCTTAAAGCTCCATGCCTTTTTGTTTGAGGGTATATAAGGGCCCCCCCCCCTCCCTTTTTAGAGCAAAAATTGTATAGGCTAAGATTGGTAAATGAAAGCTAATTTTAAAAAGGAAAAGGGAGGTTAAAACATTTGCAAAAAAACCTTTGGTATGGTAGTGCTTTTTTTCTCCAGAGGTTCAAAAAGTGCCCTTGATAGTACTTTTATGTGACAGCTGCTACGGGGAAAACAGAATGGCCCCTTTTTCACATTAGACAACCCCCCAAGCCCTCCAATTTTTAAAAATTCTGATTTTGAAATCGCCACTTTAGGGGTTTTTCATTTTTAGATGAATTTTTTGCAAAGACTGCAGCGGGCCAAATATTAGCGGGGAAATCATTGTATCTGGTAAATTTTTTTCCCCCCCCTAATTTTTCCAAAACTGTTTTCCCATTTTTGGGTAGAATAAAAGAAAAAAAAAAAAAGTGTGAAAAAATTTTTTTTTGGTGTTTCCTTTGGTGTTCTTCCAGGGGGGCCGGATTTTTTGGGGCCCAGCAGGGGGAGTTAGAAATTGGGGCCCCCCAAAGTGGAGCTAAATTTCTTGGGGTCCCCCCAATGAATTTAATTTTTTTGGGGCCCAACAGGGGAGCTGATTTTTGGGGGGCCCAGAGGGGAGCTGATTCGGGGGGACCCACCAAAAAATTATTTTTTTGGGACCTCCTTCCAGGGCCCAAAAGTTTTAGAAGGGAAAAAAATTTTAAAATTTTTACAAAGTTTTACGCATAAAGGTTTTAAAAAGGAAATTTTTCATAAACCCCCAAAAAGTTTAAATTTTTGTCAGCTTAACAGCAATTAATTGCAAAGTCAATGTTGCCTAGAAAATGAACTTTTTCCCCCCAAAAAAACATTTCCACTTCATTGCAGGCCTCCTTTAAAAAAGGAATAGCTAACATTTTTCAGTGATTGCCCCCTTAACACAGGTTGGGTTTTAAAGAGGAAAAAGGGCTGGAAAACAATCGCATGATTAAAAAGGGAATCACACCACTGGCCCCATTTTAAAAAGGGAGGTTTGGGGGTTTGGCACCATTTTTTCTCTTCTTTAAAACCCCGGGTTTAAACCTAAAAAAACACGTTAAAGTAAAACATTGCACTCCCACAAAAACCCCGCCAAACCCGGGGAAGGGAGTATCGCACCAAGAAAAAATTGCCCCCTCGGGTCAACAATCTATGCTTCATAAAGGAATTAAAAGGATAGGTTCCAAAAGTTTTCCAAAAAAAGGGTCCAGGGGGGCCCAAGAAAAAAGCAGCAAGTGCCAGGACCGTCTCTTAAAATTTTTTCAGCTTCGGAATCCCCGGGGTACCAGCATTTCAAAACTTCTCAGGAAAAGGCAGCAGGAAGGGGGGAGTGCATCTCACCCCACTGTGAGGCCCGGGGACTCATGGGGCGGCCTTGGTGTCCCTGGAGGGGAGCAAAAGAAGCCCCCTTTCTCCAAAAAAAACATAGGGGCAGACTTTTATTTGCCAAAGGTTAAAAGGGGTTTTTAAATGCTTAGGACTGGGGTAAAGTCAAAAATTTTTGATGAATTTCCCCCTTTCCCCCAATGTTTGGAACATCGGAAAAAAAGCTTTTTTCGGGGAAGACAAGGGAAACGATAAACCCCAGTCTTGTCTCATGCCCCAAATGTTTAAAAAATTTCCCGAAAAAACCCCTTCATGGTGGGGTTTTCTTCTCAGCCCCAAAGGGAAATTGGGTCTCTACAGTCTTTCCCTAAAAAACACATCCATTTAATAAAAAGGTACCAGAATGTCCTCCAAGAGGCCAACCCCCTTCCCCCCCAACCCTCCAAGAGGGGTTTTGGGATCAACAATGCCTTTTTTCCCCCATGATTGGGGCACCCCTTGGGCCCTAAACAAAAGGGGATAACTTAAATGGCTCCAAAGGGGAAAAAAACAGAGAATTTTGGGGCCATGGGCCCGGGAAAATCCTCAGATCTTAATCCCATTGAGAACTTGTGGGGCAATCAACAAGAACGGGTTTGGCAAAAAAACCAACCCAAAATTTTGGGCAAAATGCAAGCATTGATTTTGCAAGGGAAAGGGAATTTCAAACCGTCAGGATTGCTACAGAAGTTGAATTTAGGGGCATGCCAGGGAAATTGCAAGGGGGGTTCTGAGAAGAAGAAATTTAAACACTGGCAAATATTTAACCCTTTCTGCAAATTTAAATCATTCTGTAATTTAAAAACTTTTTTAATTTATAATACGAAGCTTAAGTTGGTTTTTATTTTTTCCCCGTTTAACCTTTATTCGGGCCCGAATTTTGGGTTTTTTTATTTACCAGTTTTTTTATTTCGCTTTCAAAAAATTTTTTTGTTTTTTAAAAAGGGAAAAATAAATAGGGAAAAATTTTCAACTTTAAAAAATTTCATTACAAAAGGTGTGGACCCCGGAAAAAACCCGTTTAAAAACCCAACCCCCGGGAAACAAATAACAGCTGGCATAAAAGGGGCATAAAAAAAGAAACCCAAAAATTTAAATTTAAAGGGTTTTTAAAAGGCTTTTTGGGCCCACTGATTTCCCACACTGCCCTCCTTTCCCAAAAAGGGGGTGCCCCACTTAAATTCAGTTTTCCCCCAGCCCCGGCCCAAAATTTATTCTGGGGCCCCCCCAAAAATGGCAACAAATTTGGGCCCCCCGGGCAAATTTTCAACCCGATTTGGGAAAAAGAAAATGGTGTTTTTAAAAAGGGGGGAAAAAGGCTTTTTTGGGGGCCCTTTATCCCCCCACTGCCTTCCTTTCCCAGAGGATTCCCCATCAAATTCAGTTTAATCGAAACCCCGGCCCCCAAATTTATTCTGGGCCCTTAAAAAAAAAGGGAACCCAAAATGGGCAAGGCCCCGGGGCCCGTTTTTTCCCCTGAATTTTTAATAAGTAAAAAATTGGGTTTTTAAAGGGTTAAAAAGGCTTTGGGGGCCCTTTAACCCACACTGCCAACATACTAAGAAGGATGCCCCCCAACAAAACGGTTTAACCCCCAGCCTGGCCAAATGATTCTTGGGGACTTTTAAAAAAAAAGGATTCAAAAGGGGGGAACGGGCAGTTTTTCTATGTTTAATAAGTTTAACCCGGTTTTTTTTAAAGGGTCAAAAAGGCTTTGGGGGCCCTGATTCCCCCCCCTGCCCTTCCCAAACCCTGGGGGGTGCCCCCCAAACAAATTCAGTTTTTTCTCGGGGGCCTGGCTCAAAAAGATTCCCGGGCATTTAAAAAAAATGGATCCAAAAAGGGCCCACGGGGAATTTTTTCCCCTGATTTAATAATAAAATGGTTTTTTTTTTTAAAGGGTTTAAAAAGGCTTTTGGGCCACTGAACCCACACTGCCAAAAATACCCAAAAGGGATGCCCCCCCCTCAAAATTCAGTTTTTCTCGCCGGCCCAAAAAAGATTCCCGGGGATTAAAACCGGCACAAAAAGGGGGAACCGGGGAGTTTTCACTGATTTGAATAAGTAAACTGGGGTTTTTTTAAAAAATTAAAAGGCTTTGGGCCACTGCCCCCACCCCGGGGACAACGGGGTTTTAAAACCCCCCCAAAGGGGGGGGGATTTTTTTTCCCAAAACAAAATTCATGTTTAAAACCAAGCCCCCCTTCCCCAAAGGAAACCGGGCAAAAAAAAAACCGTCAAAAAAAAAGGGGATAAACGGAAGGGCCCGTTTTCCCCTGATTTGAAAAAAAGGGAACTGGTGTTTTTAAAAAAGGGTTAAAAAAGGCTTTGGGCCAAGAACCCAAAACTGCCCTAATACCAAAGGGGTACCCCACAAACAAATTTAGTTAAGTCCATCTGGCCCCAAAGTGTTCTGGGGGATTAAAAAAATTGGAAACAAAAATGGCCCAAAGGCAGGTTTTTCCCCCTGATTTGAATAAGTAAATGGTTTTTTTTAAAGGGGTTAAAAAAAGGGTTTGGGGCCCCCTAACCCCCCCCCAAATGCCTTTTATACCCAGAGGGATGCCCCACATCAAAATTTAGTTTACTCGCGGGCCCGGCCCAAATTGATTCTGGGCAAATTTAAAAAAGGCCATCAAAAATGGGGAAACCCGGGGGTTTTTACTGATTTGAATAAGTAACTGGTTTTTTTTAAAGGGGGTTTTTAAAAGGCTTTAAAGGCCCCTGAATTTCCCCCACTGCCCAACCCTACTAAGAGGGAAAAACCCCAAAATCAAAAAATTTTATTTTTCCCCCCAGCCTCGCCCAAAGTGAAAATTTTGGGCACTAAAACTGGCATCAAAGAGGGCAGACGGACATTTTTTCCCCTGGGTTTGAATAAGTTTAAAAAGGTGTTTTTAAAAGGGTTTTAAAAGGCTTTGGGGGGCCCTGGGGCCCCCCAAAATGCCCTTTAACCCCAATTTAGCTTTCCCTAAACAAATTAAATTTACTCGACCTTTCCCCAAAATTTATTCTGGGGCATTAAAAAAGGCATCAAAAAAAGGGGAGACCGGGGCCCCCCTTTTTCACCCCCATTTTTGAAAAAGTAACCGGGGTTTTTAAAAAGGGGAAATGGCTTTGGGCCCCTGATCCCCCCACTGCCTTCCCTACCCAGAAGGGGTGCCCCACAAACAAATTTAGTTTTTCAACCCGCCTGACCCCCAAAAATTTATTCGGGCACTAAAATGGCATCAAAATTTTGGGGGAGAAAGGGCAGTTTTTTTTTATTGAAATTTGGGAAAAACTTCGGGTTTTTTTAAAGGGTTAAAAAAGGGTTTTGGGGCCCCAAAAGTCCCCAAAACTGCCCCTTTCCAAGAAAGGGGGTGCCCCCATCAAATTCAGTTTTCTTCCCAGCCTGGTCCAAAATTTATTCGGGCACCCAAAAAATTTGGGATCCCAAAATTTGGGGAAAAAGGGCAGATTTTTCAAATGATTTGAAAAGTAACTGGGTTTTTTAAAAAGGGGTTTAAAAGGCTTTGGGCCAAATATCCCCCCCATGGGCCTTTAAAACCCCCGAGGGGTGCCCCACATCAAATTTTGGTTTTTCTACAGCCTGCCCAAAGTGATTCTGGGCACAAAAAATGGCAACAAGTTGGCAGAAAGGTTTGTTTTCCCCTTTATTTGAATAAGTAAATTTTGTTTTTAAAGGGTTTAAAAAATTTCTTGGGGCCCCTGATTCCCCAACACCCCTCATTTCAAAGAAGGAAACCCCACATCAAATTTTATTTTAAATCCAGCCTGGCCCCAAAATGATTGTGGGCACTAAAACCCGGCCCTCAAGTGGGAAGGACCGGGCCCGTTTTTTTTTTCCCCCCTTTTTTTGATTTTAATAAGTAACTGGTGTTTTTTAAAGGGGTTTAAAAGGCTTTGGCCCCTGAAACCCAACACTGCCTTCATACCAAGAGGAATTTCCTCACACAAATTCCCGTTATCCTCCAACCCGGCCCAAAGCACTTGGGTATTTAAAAATTTCATGTAAAGAAAAATACCATTAGTGCAAACCCAAAATAAAGCTTTTCTATGATTTGTTTGGATTGGGGGGTTATTTTTTTTTTTGGGGGGGGGGGTTTACCTCTTAGTGGGCCCCACTTGTCTGTGAGTTTATACAGGGAGTTTAGAACAATTTTTTTTTTGGTTTTCTTTAAATTTTGGGTGGGTGTGAAAATAGTTTTTTAAACCCGACAGGTTTTAATAAACCCCCTCCCCCCCATAACCCCCGACCCCAGGGCAGAAAAAGTTTAAAAAATTTTTCTTTCACCCTTTCTGTTTGTTGAAGCATATTCTTAAGGCCGTGTTTAACCTTAATTAAACCCCGGGTTGTTGGACCGTATTGACCACAAATCCGGGGTGAATAAGGGGCGGGACCGGGGGGGGGGGCCGCCCCCCCCCCGGGCCCTAGACAATGCTTATCTACGGCTTTTAACCCCCGTAAATAATGTGCATGCACTTTTCCCCCCCCCCCCCGGGCCGGATTTTTCCGACGGGAGGAGGACGGAATCCCTGTTTCAAGGGGAAACAGTGGGGTTACCAAAAGACGCCCCCACGGATTGGCCCCCCGAAATGCAGCGCCCCAAAACCAGGGCCCCCCACAAACGCCAATCCTTGGAAAAAAAAGGGCCCGGGGGAAAGAGGCCAAACCTTTCTGGGGGAGAAAACCGAAACAATAACTGGGGTCCCTTTAAAAAAATTTAAATTTCCCCTATATGAGAGGGCAAGTGAGTTTAGGGCTTTCCCAAACTGAAAAAAAAATTTTTATATCACAGTTACAGAAAGATAATATATTATAAGTATTTTTAATTTCCAAAATACAAAAAACCCAAAAAAGGGTTTTAAAAAAAAAACCAAATTTTTTAAAAATTAGTTTTAAACCCTTTTAGGTTTTGGCCCCCCAAAGGGCCTTTTAAAGTGGGGAGACAGGCAATTTTTTTCAAAGGAATAGGGAACCTGGATGGGGTTAAAAAAACCCCCCCAAAGGTAAATGACGTTGGGGGGCCCCTGGTTTGGGCAAGACAAAACAAACCCAAAAGGGGGCCCCTGAAAAAAAAAATTTTTCAGTTTAACCTGGCCCAAAGGGTTCTGGATATTACAGCTCATATAAAAGTGATAAAAGCAGGCGAGACCCGCCCAAAAGAAAAAGGAACCCCCCGTTCCCCTTTAATGGGTTTTTTTGCCCTTAATTTTTGGCATTAAAAAGGCAGACGGTTTTCTACTTCTTGAATAAAATAAAGCCTTTTGGGGGGAAGATCGTCCTAAAAACCTGTTTAATTGGATTGGATTTAAAATTTTTTTTTGCCCTGAAAAAGATGGGGCCTACGATGGGGATGTTAGAAGTCAAAGGGGGCTACCAAATTTTCCCCAAAAGGTATTTTTTCCCCCCCCCAGATAGTGTTGGGCTCCAGTTAGGCCTGAAACCAAAACAAAAGGTGAAAAGTCTTCAAGGTTTTTTTATTTATCTTAATTACATAAAATATAAAATCTGGGGGATTTTTTAACAAAAGTCTTTTCTTTCCTGTTTGTCTGGAGAAACAAAAGACTTCCACCTGTTTGGAGATCAGGGGGCTGGAATAGGTTGTAGGAAATATTCAGCATTTTTTCTGCTCATGGGAACATGCAAATTTTTTTAAACATTTTAAATGGGGACTTTTATAATCTCGACACGTCGGGAGGCCCCCTTTTTTTCCCCCGGTTTTTTTTCCCGATTTATGTCCCGGGGCCCCGGGGGCCCCTCAAAAAACAAACAATGTAAAAGTCCGCCGCGCCCCGCCAGTGGGGTTAGGCGGGAGTGCGGGAAAATGGGGGCCAAATGCGGCGTGCTTTCCCAAAATTCGCCGCCCCGGGGGAAAGGGGGACATAATGCGGGGAAAAGTCCCCCGCGCCCGGGGAAATGGTTTTGGGCAAATGCGGGGACTTTAGGCCAGTGCGGCGTTTGCCCAAGATTCCCCCGTCCAGGAGGTCGCCAACCCTGCGGGGAAAAGTTTTTCCCGCGCCCGCCAGTGTGTGGGGCAAAAGTGGGGGACCTGGGGGCAGGCGGGACGCGGGCCCAAAAACAGTTCCATGCGAGGGGCACTGGAACAGGGGAGAAATTTATTCCACAAGTCCCGGTGCGGAGAAAGAAACAAAAATCGCCCTTTTTAAAAAGGGGCAAAAAAATTCTCAAAAAAAAACTGAAACCTTTTAAAAAAAAAAAAAAAAAAACAAAATCACTTTCCAATAAACCTAAACAAAGAAATTTGGATATTTAAAAAAGCGGGAAATACCCGTAATTTTTAAATTCTGAAAGCTATTCCAATTGGTCGGCAAAAAACCGGCCAATCAGAAAAGGGAAACGACAGTGAACCATTAAAAAACCCATGGAGAACTATTGACCAATCAGAATCCCAAAAACGGGACAGTTCAAAATTTCAGTAAAAAAGCAGAAAAAAGCTGATTGGTTGAAACTAGCGGGGGGGTTTTGGGTATCCCAGCCAAACAGAGGGGGAGCTACCCTTCCCCCCCCTTTTTAGTCTATTGGGGGAGATCGGCGCCATGGGAAAACCGGGTTCAGCGCCGTGAGGCATGGGAGAAAACTAAAAAAAAATTTTTATTAAGTTAAAAAAAATTTTCAAAAAAAAGGCTGAAAAACCCTTTTATAAATATACATTAATAAAAACCCCAAACCCCCGCGTTTGTTCGCAGGGGGCCCGGGGCTACATAAGGAATGGGAATAAGAAAAGAATTGGGGCCCGGGGAAATAAAAGTAAATTCAAATTGTTTAAACTCTTTTCCTTGGTCGGCATAAACCAAGGGCCCAAACAGAATAGGACGACAGAGACCCCTTTAAAAAACCCATGGGAAACTATTGACCAATTTTAAATAGGGGCCCGACAAAGAATTTTATCCCTTTTTTTTTTTGGAAGGGGGGGGGGGGGAAGGGGTTTTGGGGGGGGGCCCCAAACAAAATCCAAGGGGGGGGACCCCTTTTAAAATTTCCCGTAAAAATACCGAAAAAGCTGATTGGTTTGGGGCTAGCGGGCTTGGGAAACCCCGCCAATCAGAAACGCGAGAACTTCTCCCCCTTGTAGTTAAAAGGGGGAGAGTGGGGGCCCGGGAAAACCCCCGGCGCCCAGCGGCCCGTTCGGGATGAAGTATTAAAATAAAATTTTATTTTTTTATTAAAATTAAAAAAAAATTTAAAAAAAAAGAGCTAAAAACCCTTTTGTAAAAAAAAAACAGTTAAAACCCCCGAACCAAAAACCCTTTGGTTTTGCCCGGGGACCGGCGCTACATAGGGTTTTCAATAGAGAAATCGCCCCCGGGAAAAACAGAATTTTAAAAATTTTTTAAAACCTTTTGATTTGGCGGGGATAAACCCCGCCCAAACAGGAAAAGGAGCGACAGGGCCCATTATATCCTATGGAGGAGAATTGACCAATCAGAAAAAAGGGGCGAAAGGGACCCATTATAAAACCCAAGGAGAAAAATTACCAATCAAATTCCAAGGCGGGAGAGTTCAAAAAAACAGTAAAAAGGCCCGAAAAGAGCTGATTGTTAAGCGGCTGGGGGGCTCGTCCACTTAGCCAATCATAAAAGCGAGCTTTCTTTCCCCCATAGAGTTTTATTGGGGAAAGAAAAAATTTTCCCAGCAAGGTCTTTATTTGGCAAAATTAAAAGAGGCCCCCTATGCAAACCCCTTCTATTTATCCTTGGGGTAAACGAAAAAAAAAGGGAAAAAAAATGAATTTTTTTGAATTTTAAAATTTTTTTTTTTACCCCCATTTAAATTTTTTTCATTTTATATACACACATCGGGGCTAGTGTTGGGGGGCGAATTTTTATTTACAAAGTTGAAAAACCGGGACAGTTTTTAAAAGAAAATTTTAAAATTTTTTGATCATGCTTAAAATTTAGGGTTAAAAAACTGGTTTCATCCATTAAAATCGCGCCATTTTTTTTGGCGCCTCCTGTCATTTTGGGGCCCCGGCCCCGCAAATCAGCTTAAGAATTTGGGAAGGTGAGATGTGTGTGCAAATCATGAAAGGGTGGTTTTTGTATGGTTGCGATTTTTGGGTGGAAAAAAACACATGACCCCCTTTTTTCATTTTGGAAAAAGCCCTTTTCCGTTTAAGATTTAGGTCTTCCCGGTTTTCTAGCTTTTGGGGCGTGCGCTCTGCCCAAAGTCCAAACAGGGCCTTCCCTTCGAAATTATTCCATTTTTTTGCACAAGAAACCTCCACCAAAAAAACGGGGATCCTTTACCCCTTATTAGATCAAGATTGGAAGATTTTTTGAGTTAGGTGGAATTTTAAAGGGGGCACTACCCTGTAAAAAAGGGCTTGGAGGGGAGCGGGAGGGAGTGGGGGGGGGGGGCCCGCAGGGGAAAAAGAGAGAAGTTAGAAAAAAATACTGGATATATCACCAAGGGCTTATTTTAGACATTGTACTGGGAATTCTTTATTAATTTAAAAGTTTTCAAAAAAAATTTTCCCCTGATATTGGGCAGCCTGAGCTTAAAATTTGGTTTTTCACAAACTTTTAAATTAAATGCCAAAAAGGGGGGGGGCTTTTTTTTTGTTAGGCAAAACCCCCACTTTTAAAATTTTCAGTATACATTTCAAAAGGTGTTCTTTTAATTTTGGCCCCTTTTTTCCCGCTTTGTTGATATTTCCACCTTCAATTTTAAAAAAGAAACCAGCAATTTTGTATCCCGCAAAAAGGGTTTATAGGGGGCCAAAAAAACCCTTTTTTTAACCGAATACATTTCAGAAAACAATTTTTTTTTCCCCCTTTTGGGGGCGTTACCGCTTTTTTTATTTTTAGGCACCTTGAAAAATTAAAAAGTGAAAAACAGCAATTTTTTGTTTGTTTTACCCAGGTTAATTGAAAGGTGCCAAAAATACCTTTTAAAAATCCGAAAACATTACAATAGGTGTTTTTTTTTTTTACTTTGGGGGCACTAAAGCTTTGTTCCTAAGGCCCTTGCACTTAAAAGGTTTTTTACCGCAATTTTGTAGTCACCACAGGGGAATTGAAAAGGGCCAAAAATCCCCTTTTTTAAAACCCAAAACCCTTTCAGATACCCTGTTTTTTTCACTTTGGCGCAGGCCCCTTTGTTGATAAAATCTACTTTGGGGAGTTAAGTGTGAAAACAAACTATTTTGGGGGGGGTTCCACCACAGGGGAATTTAAAGGGCCCAAAAATACTTTAAAAAAACCGAAAAAACATTTCAGATACGATTTTTTCACTTTGGGGCAGGCCACTTTGTTTTATAGTCTTTCTTTGCAGTTAATTTTGAAAACAGCAATTTTTTATTCCCCCCACAGATGAAATTTATAGGTTCCAAAAAAACCTTTTTTTTAACCCAAAAACATTACCGTAGTGTTTTTTCACTTTGGGCACTACGCTTTGTTAAAGAGCACCTTTCCCCTTAAATGGAATACACAAATTTTTTAGTCAAACCCCAGGTTTAAAATTTAAAGGGGGCCCAAAAAAAACCTTTATTACCGAATTTCCTTTCAGATACGTTTTTTTTTTTTTTCACTTTGGCGCAGGCCCCGCTTTTTTGAAAAGATTCTTTGCATTTAAGTTGAATACACAAATTTTTTTAGCCCACAGGTGAATTGAAAATGCCCCAAAAAAACCTTTAAAATCCTAATACATTTTCCCGATACGTGTTTTTTTTTTCCCTTTTGGGGCAGGCCAGGGTTTTTTGATTGATCTACTTTGCCGTTAAGTGTGAAAAAAACAAATTTTTTAGTCACCCCCAGGTTTAAATTTATGGTTTCCAAAAAATACCTTTTTTTAACCAAATACCTTACAGATACGTTTTTTTTTCACTTTGGGGGCCCCTACAGCTTTGTTCATAGAGGCACCTTTCACTTAAAAAGGAAAACAGCAAATTTTTGGGGTCACCCAAAAGGTTTAAATTTAAAGGTGCCAAAAAAAACCCTTTTTTTTTCTGAATACATTTTTAGAAACGTTTTTTTTTTTTTTCCCCTTTGGGGCAGGGCCCGCTTTTTTGATAGATCTACTTTGGGGTTAAGTGTTTTAAAACACAAAATTTGTAGTCCCAAAGGTTTAAATTTATAGGT